>PVIR01019373.1:0-31890 GCA_004026965.1 Petromus typicus
TTTTTTTATTGATCCATTCTGTCAATCTTTTTTTATTGATGACCGTTCACATTAGTGGTTATAACTGATGTGTTTGGACTTACCTTTGTCATATTATTTTCCTGTCGTCGGTTCTCTTGCTCTCTCCTTGATTTCACTGCTTCTTTTGCCTGGTGGATTCATTCTGCTGGGATTCTTGGAATTGTTGCCTTTAGAAATTTTTGGGTTGCTGCATTTTTCAGATGTCCTTTACCATGGAAATATCTTACCTTCCCATCAATTTTGAAAGATCATTTTGCAAAGTACATCATTCCAAATTGGAGTTTCTTTTCTTTTCTCTTAAGGCTTGAAATTCTTTGCCCCAAACTTTCCTTGTCTTAACCGTTTGTATGAACAATTAGGATCTTGTCTTATTAAACAGCATCTGCATAACAAGAGAAAACACCAATGAGGGAAAAAATACCTACAGTTTGGGGGAAAATTTACCAGCTGTTCCTCAGACAGAGGACTAATATCTAGAATATATAAATATCTTTAAAAAATCAGACACCTCAAATTTAAAGACCCAATTCAAAAATGGACATCTGAAATGAATAGACATTTTTCAGATGAAGAAGGAAAAGCAGCAAAGAAACATATCAAAAAATGTCCAACACACTAGTCATTTGAGAGATGTAGATGAAAACATCTCTAAGATTTCTCCTCACTCTAGAAAGAATGGCTGCTAGCAAGATATCAGCCAACAACAATGCTGATTGGGTTGTGGGAAGAAAGAGACCCTTCTCCATTGTTGATGGGAATGCAGACTGCTGCAAATACTATGAAGATCAGTGTGGAGATTCTTCAAAGAAATAGGACTAGAGGTTCCATTTGAGCTTGCCATTTCCCTGCTGGATACATACATGAAATAATTAAAAGCATCATCTGACTGCGATGTGTGTGCACCCATGTTTATAGCAATACAGTTTGTAATAGCTAAAGTTTGGAAACAACCCAAGTGCCCATCAACCAGAGACTGGATAAAGATGTGTTTTTTGGTAAATGGAGTACTACTCAGTCATAAAAATGATAAATTAGAGATATTTATACCTAAATGGAACTGAGGTCATACTCATAAGTGAAATAAATTGGACATAAATGTGTGAATGCTATATTATTTCTCTAGTATGAGAAACTGAAGGTATAAACGAGGTCCAAAATGTATGATTGGTATTATGAAATAGGAAGAAAATGTTCAAAAGGAATGGGAAGTGGAAAGATCAAGAGAAAACAAAGAAGAGAAAGAAAAAAATTTGATGGTAAAAACAGAAACAAAGTTTATGTATAAGGAGGAATGGAGAATTGCAGGGAGAGCAAGGGGATGGAAAAACATGAGAATCAAGATACGTCTTGTATAGGTACCAATTCTCCGTGATTAATGTGATCTTAACGTATACCTAAAACGTACCAATAAATTCAATAAAGAAAAACTAAAATACTAATATTAAATACATTTTTTAAAAGTTTGTGTGAGAAAACTAATGAGTTTTCTGTAGAGGCAATTTGTTTCTTTTCTCTAACATCTTTCACTATTCTGTCCTTGTATGGAACTTCTCAAATCTTGACTACTGTATACCTTGACGTAGTGTCTTTTCTGATCCTGATTCTTTTTCATATGCCTCATTTACCTGTATGTCAAATTCTTTTTCCAGCTTGGAACATTTTGTGCTAATCCTCTGAACAAGTTTATGTCTTTTGTGCTGTCTTCTGATTTTTTCTTGAGTTCAGTCATACATTTATACATACATTATGATCACATTCAACATTGATTTTTCAGTAATACCAATTAATGTTCTTCTTTGTATCATCTAGTGGCCATTAGACAGATTTTTGTGGTCCTTTGCTATTTTTAATAAGATTATCATATGATGATTGCCAACCACAACCTCGTCCTCTAGATCTGATAGTCCATCTTCACACGGCTTGATTTTACTGCAGATCCTTTCGATTGAATTTTCAATCTCCTGGGGATCTTTCGAATCTGTTTTATGGCATTCACTCCTGGATGCTGCTGGGCTTTGATGGTTTCCCTGCCTTTCCTAAGTTCATCTATTGTTTGGTCTGTGTCTATTCATTTCACTAACCATTCCTTTCATTATGGTCATCATCTCTTTAATTATCTGGGTAATTATTTGTTTTGGTATCATCAAGAGACATATTCATCTGTTTTGTTACTTTCATTGTTACCATTGTAGAGTTCCCTGGGGTGGCTTTTGGTTTCCCCCACCTCGATGGCCCCTGGGTTTGTGTGAAGTAAACTGGGAATGTAGGGTTACATCTTGCTTCTAGGTTTCTTCATTTTTAATTTGTTTTGGCCATTTTTTTTTCTGCATTAAGACTTTTAAATTACTTATGATACATAGCTTTATGACCAGTACTAGGACCTCTTATGAAATGACACTTTGGCTATGTCTTTTAGGCAGGCATAGGTAGGTTTTTTGCTTGTTTGGGGTTTTTTGGGTTTTGTTTTTTTTTTTTTTTTGAGACAGGGTCTCACTTTGTGGTTCAGGCTGGCCCTGAGCTCAGCCTCAAACTCACATCACAGCAATCCTCCTGCCTCTGCCTCTCGAGTGCTGGGATCACAGGCATGAGCCACCACGCCCGGCACTGTGGTATGTGGTGCTGATTGCTGCTGGGCCTGAGTCTCCACACCCAGTATTGTATGTGGTTACCAAGGATCGAACCCAGGTCCTTGCACTTGCAAGACAGGTACTGGAACCACTGAGCTAACTCCCCGGCCCAGGGATAAGTAGTTTTTAAACTTCTGAGTCTTCTCCAGCATCACGCCTTCTGTTTCATTAGGAAAAAAGGTTGCAGACTGCTTGGCCCAGCACCCAGTTCTTTGGTACTGGGGTGTAATATTCTGACAATGAAATAAATCAAAAGAATTTATTGCATTTTAAGATATATTTCGATTTAATTGTTACCTTCCCCCCCAAACATCACCGTATCTCTGAAAACTGAATACTCTAGAAAGTAGAAATTTCCAACATGTTAAAAATTTTTCAAATGAAATATTTGTCACTTGAGCGCATTATCCTCAAAATAAAAATGAATCTACTCCAACTACAGTAGTTTGCAAAAGCTGTTGGCAAATAAAAGTGAATTTTTTGAGTGGAAATTTTAATGAACACCTCAGAAATTTTTTAGGAAGGTTCTTAACAATAACACTTGATTTAGTAACTGCAACCAGGAAGTTTGGACTCTCCTACTGAGAAGATACATGAACCCATACACTGGGAATCAAATCTCAAAATCACAAGCGAAAATCTAGTTTTTAAAAACAAGTCCTAACAACGGGGTAGCCTGACTAAAAAATCATTATTTCGTTAAAATTCATGAATTTCAAGGTATATAAATTACACCCTAAAGATGCCTTTACAATCATGCTGTCCTGTACAGACTCACTTTTATGATATAATTAGTAACTAATAATTTGGTTGTTATAAGTAACAGCTTAAGCATTTGGTTGGTCTTCTCTCATCCTTTCTTACTAAGGTATTGTGATTTAAAAAAAAAAAAAAAAACTTTTGGAATGGCAGGCTCGAATTATTTACCGATATTCGTCAGAACAAAAAAGATTTTGAGACAGCCCTCTTGTCCCACAGCCAGGTCGGCCTGAGAGGACCACTCAATAGCCAGGCATGAGGGCACATGCCTGTAATCCCAGCACTCTGTGAGGCTGAGGCAGGAGGAGCAACTTTGCGACTCTGTCCTAAAAAATAATAAAGCGCCAGGGAGGTAACTCAGTGCGAAAACCTCGGGTTCAATGCCAGTAGCGAGGGGGAGGACCACAAAAGCTTGGCAGTTACAGCGTGTTTGGACCCCAGCCTCGTGGATTTCCGAGCGCCTGGGTCAAGGCCCAGGATAGAGCGGCGAGGCGGAAAGACGACAGCCGCCACCCAGGGTCCCGGCCAGCCAGGTACCGGAAGTGGCTGCGACTGGGGGCGGGGCCTCCGGGCGCGGAGGCCGCGCAGGCGCAGTGTCAGGCCACGGCGGCCCGGTCCAGTCGCGGCCTCCGGTAGGGCGTGACTTCCCGGAACCCGAGGGCGTCGCTGTCCCACGAGGAGGAGGCGGGCGTCCTTCGGCTCCCGGACGGCTGTGAGCGACGGGAGTCCGGTCTCGAGGCCTCCCCGCGCGGGCGCTAGGTTTTCCTGTGGCCCCATGCGCGGCGGAGGAGGTCGGGGAAGGCGGCCGCCCGCGGGATGCTGGCGGTGCTGCTCTCCGCCGGCCTGGTGCTGATGGCCGAAGCGTCGTGGGGGTCGCCCGCCGCCGCAGGTGAGACGCGGGTCGCGGGCGCCAGGGCGGCCCCGGCCCGGGACGCTTGGGCGGGGGTGGCAGTGAGGAGGGGCCTGTCGCGTCTCTGGGAAACCTCGGCTCCTCTGTGTCGCCGGGGTTTGGGAGCTGTAGCCTCATCTGGAAATCGCTGGCTACTCGAAAATCCTTCCTCATCCCCCTGGACTTGGGGCGTCCTCCTGCTGAGAGCCTGGGCCTCGCCCGGTGCGTGGGCCACCCCCAGGAACCTCGAGCCAAGTTCGCCCCTTTCTGAAAAACACGCAGCTCGACCGCCCAGATCGATGGAAAATAAGGCTTGTGCGTTTCCTCAACGTGTAAACAATTGCGCCGCCCCACGGGGGAATGAAATTAGTGTTGCAGAAATTTCCTGTGCCCTTAGGATCGTATAGTCTCATAAAAAAGAAAAGCAGTAAGCCACCAGGCTAGTTTGTGGCTGTTGATCATTCTTAGCTGTGGTGCATCAGATGAATGATAACTAAAGTTGATAGGGCAGAGGTAATTTTGTAGTGACGTAGGGCACCGAAAGACAAGCAGTACCTAGCATCTAGGCATAGGAATTCTGCCAGTGTGTGATAGTGGATGCTGGTGGCTTCAGAGTACCCAACTGTCACCTAGAAAGCCATGCTTCTGAGTGGCACATGACACCTACTTCTCAATTCTCCACAGATAGCACATTGTATAACTGTTAGGGGCTTGTTACAACTCATGGTCATTTCTCTGAAGTCTTTTATTCATGAAATACCTGTGATAAACTCAAATTTGCTTCAACATATAATTACCCCAGAATTTGCATGTAAAGTTGACATTCTAGAAAGATTAAGAAATCAATTTTAAACTGGAGAGCTGCCGAAATAGAACTTACAGAGAGCTTGTATGAGGCTTTAACTATATGCCAATATGTTACCTAAATCTTTTACTTTCAGGACTGTAGACACTATCATTCAGATTTTGCAGAGGAAGAAACTAAGGACTGAGATGAAGTAACTTCCCTGAGACCATATAGCCGGGCGTGGTGGCTCACGCCTGTCATCCCAGCACTTGGGAGGCAGAGGCAGGAGGATTGCTGTGATTTGAGTTGGAGGTTGAGCTCAAGGGCCAGCCTGAACTACAAAGCGAGACCCTGTCTCAAAAAAAAAAAAAAAAATGCAAATTTTGATAATCTACCTATATAATTATGTATCACACACTAGCCAGTTGTGCAGTTGAAGCTCTACCTATATGGTAGAGTTATTTTTCCATGTAAATAATCAGTTATTTTTCCATGTAAGTAATCTTTTCCCCCCGGGGCTGGGGAGTTAGCTCAGTGGTTCCAGCGCCTGTCTTGCAAGCGCAAGGGCCCTGTTCGATTCCCCGGTAACCACATAACAATACTGGGTGTGGAGACCCACACCCAGCAGCAACCAGTACCACATACCACAGTGCTGGGCGTGGTGGCTCACGCCTGTAATCCCAGCACTCGAGAGGCAGAGGCAGGAGGATTGCTGTGATGTGAGTTTGAGGCTGAGTTCAGAGCCAGCCTGAACTACAAGGGGAGACCCTATCTCAAAATAAATAAGGATGTCTTTTAAGGATTCACGAAATACTGCTGGAGTAGAGAGTACCAGGAATCTTTCTCCCCAGCTGGACAGCAGTTTATCCTAGCATAATTGTGACTGATGTAACTGTTTTAGAACTTGAGTCTTATTAAAAGCTCAACTCCAACAGGAAGATTTGAGTAAGCAAGGAAAGATATACTGATAGGAGAAGATAGACTTCAAACCAGTTGTTCATGCAGAATAACTGTTTTAAAGGAAAATAAGAAAGGAGCTTATCCTGAGTCAAATCTGAGGGGCCATGCCCTGGGAATATGGGCTTACATTACCCTAAATGATACAGTCCTCCACGCAAGAGTTACGTGAGCTTTTACAGCCACAGAGCAAAGAAAGTCATAAAGCAGCGCATTCAGTAGGTACACTAGGGAGGTTCTACGTGAGTGTATTAATATAACTCAGGGAGTCTGACCATTGGTTTGAATTACCATCTTACTGCCTCCTTAGCAAGATTAGTAAGGTCAAGGATTTCTTTCACCTCATGGTCATGAGACTTAGGCCCAGGACATGAGACCACCTGTAATGGCCTGCTTTTCACGGTGCTACAGTGGCCTTATCTCAGGCTTCCAGTGCTTCACACAAGCAGATAGTGCTTTATCTCCTTTTGGGAGGAAGGAGTTTCTATTTCTGGTTCTTGTTCAAAGAGTTCTACTGGAGCAGTTTCTTTAAAAATGCTTATTTCATATAATAAAGGTTATATATAAGACACAACAACCTTGTACATTAGGAAAAAATACAATACAAAAAGATAAAGATTTATGCAGCTTAAAACCATCAGAATATCTGAAACCAAAATGTATAAAGTTAAAAGGAAAATAGTTCTGTAATAATATTTGGAGACTTTAATACTCCCTTCCTCAAATGTATAATGCAGCTAGTCTAGTTGACAAAGTAGATGTCCAGTCTTTTAGCTTGAACCCAATTGAATAAAGAGGATTTGTCTCAGGCTGCAGTAAAATGTACAGTAAACATTAATATGCTTAATATATATTGTACATTTTAATATTTTTATTGTAACATTTATAAAAGGTAAGTAGCCGATGGGCTATAGATTACAAATGCTTTAGACAGAAGATGAGTAAGGAAATAGAGGGCACTATCAGTGTCGTAAAACTGCAGTTCACAAAACGGGAGAAAATATTTGCAGTCATATTTGATGAAGAATTAAACAGAGAACTCCCAAACTCAGCAACAGAAGACCCCAATTGAAAAAATAACCAAAGGATTTAAACAGATACCTCTCCGAAGAAGATACACAGATGATCACTAGTCACATGAAAATATACTCTACATTGCTAATCATTGGGGAACTACAAGTTGAAACACAGTGAGATACTTCCTCACCCTTATTAAGGTGACTGTGAAAAGAAAATAACAAGTTTGGTGAGATGTGGGGAAATTGGAGCCCGTGTGCACTGTTGAGAATCTGAAATGATGCAGCTGCCACAAAAGACAATATGGTAGTTCCTCCTAAGCTGCTATTACTGTGCAATCCTGCTCCACTTTTTAGTTTAAAACAGATTGATAATCTTCTCACAGAGATATTTCTACATGCTTGTTCTTTGCAGCTTTATTTGCAGTAGCTGCACCACGGTAGCACCATGTTCCATCAGTGGATGGGTAGGTGAGCCAGCTGCAGACTGGATGCCCAGTGGAGCACTGATAGCCTTAAACCGAAGGGAATCCTGCCGTGTGCCACAACATGGATAAACCTGGAGCGCATAATTAGTGAAATAAGTCGGGCACAAAAAAATACTGTTTTGTTCTATGTTTATGAGGTTTCAGAGTGGTCAGAATCAGGGAGACAAAGCAGAGTGGCTGGCGGTCACCCAGGGGAGGTAGTGATGGAGAGTTTTTCAGTGGAGACAGAGCTTCAGTTTCACAAAGTAAAAAAGCTGTGAAGTTAGGTGCCTGTGATGTTTGCACGGTGTCATCGGTACATTAATACGACTGAATTTGATTCTGAATGGTTACAAGTTCATTTTGATATTACACGTAAGTTACCACACTTTTGAAAAATGAAAGGCAATGCATTTTGCATTAAACAAGTATTTGAAACTGAGGTGTGAGACTGAGAGGTGTGTATTAGAAGGTTCAGAGTAAGACCAGCAAGAGCAACACGAGCTGCAATATTCAAGGAAGCTTTGAAGAGCCAGAAGTTACGTGGTGCCAGATCCAGTGAAAACTGGTTGATGAGGACACAGGAATTGTATTTGACCGAAGTTGCCGTAAACATTTTGAGCAGGTTCAGGACAGAAGCAGCCAGGGCAGCACAACCGAAAACATTCTTAACAGCAGACTTCCAGGACTGTTCCAGAAAGTAACAAGACGGCCAAGTGTTTCTGAAGTCAGGAAAAAGATTTTGAGGGAAATTAATGACAATATCTTTTACTGTCATTATTTTATTTAAAAGCACACCATAATTTTTTATCATACCTTATATCTCTGGACAAAATGTGAGAGCAAATGGAAGCTGTTAAAATAGTTGAAACTCGTGCCCTTTACATTGTTGTCACTTCAGAGATTAAAAAGAGTTCTATTTCTGTAGGATTTTTTTTTTTCAGTTAAAAGACAGTATTCCTTATGGATGGCAAAATACTTGATCTTTTTCTAGTTCTCTCAGATACAGAAATAGAATTAGCAGACTACCTGTGTAAGGCTTTTAGAATTCTAAGATAGCAGGTCCCCCCTAATCCATAGTTCTGATTTCCACATTTTGCACTAGCTGTAGTCATCCAGTCTAAAAATATTAAGTCAAAGATTCTGGCAGTAAGCAGTTCACACATTTAAAAGTGCAGGTGTTTGAATGTGGCGATGAGCTCTCGCTCTGGCATGCCCAGCATCAGAATCCTCCTTTCGTTCAGAATATCTCGGTGGACTGTTGCCCTCGTCACAGAGCTTGAATCCAGGTAACCTTTCATAACTTGGTTATAGCTCCAATGTGCCAACTTTTACTACAGTGTATTAAAGTTGGCCTACTCTTGGGGCCGGGGATATAGCTCAGTGGTTCTGGCGCCTGTGTTGCAAGCGTAAGGACCTGGATTCGATCTCCGGTAACCACATAACAATACTGGGCGTGGAGACTCACCCCAGCAGCAATCAGTACCACATAGCACAGTGCCGGGCGTGGTGGCTCTCGCCTGTAATCCCAGCACTCGGGAGGCAGAGGCAGGAGGATTGCTGTGATGTGAGTTGGAGGCTGAGCTCAGGGCCAGCCTAAACTACGAAGCGAGACCCTGTCTCAAA
Organism: Petromus typicus; assembly: GCA_004026965.1. Classification (NCBI taxonomy): domain Eukaryota; kingdom Metazoa; phylum Chordata; class Mammalia; order Rodentia; family Petromuridae; genus Petromus; species Petromus typicus. Next base: position 9,150 of record PVIR01019373.1, read on the forward strand.
ACAAAAAAAAAAAGAAAAGAAAGGAAAAAAAGTTAGCCTACTCTTGTTTTTGTTATGGTTCTGTTACTGTGCCTAATGTAAACCTTATTTTGCACATACGTGTGCATGTGTGTGCATGCATGTTTGTGTCTGAAAGACACAGGCAGTATAAAAAAGTCTGTTTAGGGTTCAGCTGCATCAGTACTTTCAGACGTCTGCTCCAGAGAACTGATGGAACCCTTCCGGGTGAGGAGGGATGACCACATGCAAGGGCTGATCAGTGAAGACTGTAAAGGTCTGAATTTTGAAAATGTGACTTATAAAACTACAGTAAAAAATACATAATGATTATAGCATAGGTGTGTTCAAAATGAAGGCGAAGTATTTTGAGGAGGATTAGTGGTAATGTGTCTTTTACCATGTGCATTTTTTTCTTTTATTCAAATCTTCATTGGTACAGTATAAATACACATCATCATCGCATCCAACACTGAGAGTTTGTACCAGAATATGACGTGACTTGATTGTCATTTTTCCCCTTCCCCCTCCTACCCTGACACCCCCTACCCCCTATATACATAAGATTTGTTTCCTTTTTTATTACTATCACCATCTTTTTCCCCCTCATTATTTACCCATACACCCTCTTTCAAATATTTTCTATTTCACAGTATCAACCAGATATTCTAAAACTTATTTACATCTTCATTTTCTCATACCAGAGAAAAAATACAATATTTATACATCTGTGACCTGTTTATTTCACTTATGAGGGTGTCTTGCTTGAAGGTTCATCCATTTCAGTATGAATGATTCAGTCTTATCATTTTTAATGGCAGAATAATACTCTATTCTATAAAAGAACCACATCTTCTTTATCTAGTCTCCTATTGGTAGACATTTTGGTTGTTTATAAGATTTAGCAAACACAAACTGAGCTGCTATAAACATGGCTGCACATATTTCGCTGTGACATGAATCTTTTAATTCTTTTGTATATATACCTAGCGGAGCAATCGCTGGGTCAAATGGGACCGCCAATCCTAGCTTTTTGAGGAATCTCCACACTGATTTTCACAGAGGTTGTACTAGTCTACACTCCAACCAACAGTGGAGAAGTGTTCGTTTTTCTCCACAGCCTCACCAACATTTGTTGCTGGCTAATTCTGAAATAGCAGCCATTCTTTGTGGATTGAGATGAAATCTCAGGGTTGTTTTCATCTGCATCTCTCAAATGACCAGTGATGTTGAGCGTTTCTTCATATATTTCTCAGCTGCTCTTACATCTTCCTCTGAAAAGTATCTGTTCATTTCAGATGCCCATTTTTTGAATTGGGTCCTTAAATTTGGGTGGGCTGATTTTTCTAAGCTCTTTATGTATTCTAGATAGTAGCCCTTTGTCTGAGAAACAGCTGGTAAAGATTCTTTCCCATATTGTTGGTTGCCTTTTCACTCTGTTGGTGGTTTCCTTTGCTGTGCAGAAGCTTTTTAATAAAATGAGATCCCATTTCCTGATTTCTTCTAACCAATATCGTCAAAATGGCTATATTCCCACAACTACTATATAGATTCAACACAATCCCAATTGAAATCCCTACAGATCTAGAAAAAAAAAATCCAAACATTCATCTGGAACCACAAAAAAACCTAGAATAGCAAAAGTAATTCTAAGCAACAAGGACATGATGAGGGGTATTACGATCCCAAACCTGAAACTATACTGTAAAGCCACTGTGATAAAAACTGCATGGTACTGGCGAAGTAACAGATCTGAGGATCAGTGGAGTAGATTAGAAGATCCAGAAACAACTCCAGGTACACTGAGTCGCCTCATCTTTGATAAAGGAGCTAAAAATCCCCAATGGAGGAAAGATAGCCTCTTTAACAAATGCTGCTGGAAAAGCTGGGCTTTAATGTGCCAAAGACTAAAGTTAGACCTATCTGTTTCACCGTGTACCAAGCTAAAATCAAAGTGGATTAGAGACCTAAATATTAAAACAGGCACACTGGGCTGGGGATTTAGCTCAGTGGTTCCGGCGCCTGTCTCGCAAGCACAAGGACCCAGGTTCGATCCCAGTTAACCATATACCATACTGGGTGGGGAGACTCACGCCCAGCAGCAATCAATACCACATCCCACAGTGCCGGGCGTGGTGGCTCACGCCTGTAATCCCAGCACTCGGGAGGCAGAGGCAGGAAGGATTGCTGTGATGTGAGTTGGAGACTGAGCTCAGGGCCAGCCTGAGCTACAAGTGAGACCCTGTCTCAAAAAAAAAAAACAGGCACACTAAACCTGCTGCAAAACAGATTAGGTAAAACTCTTGAAGACATGGCTTAGAGAAAGACTTCCTGAACAAAACCATGTACATATTTTTAATCCAAACATTCATAGTATCATTTGATCGCTTCTCATTGGTCAAATGTTTACAGCACTTCCTGTCAAATAAAATCATTATTATGTGTCTTTATCCACCTTCTTGACAAGGTCTAACCCCATGCAACTTCAGGCTCTTCCTTAGTGTCAAAATGATCATACAGGTAAATGTTTTGAATGAGTTCAGGACGTTGAGGCAGCCTGGACAACCTAACTAAAGACATTCCTGAAACAGATCTCCAGACAGAGCTGTTCCACAGAGTGGCAAGAACAATGGAATGGGTGTCTCTGGTGTAGGAGGAAGTACTTGAGGGTGATTAATGGCATTGAGCCTTTTACCCTAATGATTTTTAAATTTAAACATTCACTGTTTTTGTTTACATTTCATACTTTGCTATATTTAAATGTATTTACTCTTTAATCATGGATATAAGGGGAAGGATAACCTTTTTTAAAATATCCAAACAGTTTATATATAAGTATTTTGTTTCTTGTTGCCTTTGTAGGTGGAAAAAATCTAAAACCTCCCCAGAATGTAGAGGTCTTCATCCTAGATGATGACTTCACCTTGAGGTGGAACGGGAGCCACGAGTCTGCCAGGAATGTGACTTTTTCAGCAGATTATAAAATGTAGGTGACATTATTAATAATTCGCTGAGTGATATGGATAACTTACAATTTTATCACCCTGATTTCTTTGCAGGTTTGGGAAATTTTCATTTTGTTCATTTATTACAAATGTCAGTTGTAACTTCATGTCTACGGAGACTTGGTCAAATCCATCTCTGAAGCAAAAGAGATTTGAGAATGAAGGGAGTTAAATAACTTTTCCAACCCACAGCCATTCCCATGCCTTCGCTGCTCCGCATCGTCTGGATTCACTGAAGCATGTATTTGTATCTGAACCAGAGCCTGTCTGGAAAATATGCATGGTGCCCTGAACGCCTGTCCAGCCTCCTGCACTCAGGTCTTCTGATTTCTTCATCATGTGCAGTCTTTTAGTTGTAGATACAAGTTTTAAACATTGATGTATTGACTGGACTCTGCATTTCCACAGACTGAATGTTGGTGGAGTTTCAGTGTCTGCTCCTTAGCGCTGACATTCTGCTTTGTAGTTACCAGGGACAGGAAACAGGGAGCTGCTTGTAGAGGGCACACTGCTCAGACAGCCAAGCCCTTTGTCACGTGGCTGGGCTCTGCCCTGTTGGCCAAGAAGCAGCAGGTGAGACAAGGTGTTAGGGCCTTCGCACCGTTTCCCACCTGTTCAGCCACCACCGCGCCATGACTGTTTTCCATTTGCTGCCAAAACTAAGATACTCATCTCAGTATTGTAACTTTGTGTGTCTGTGTATGTGCATATTCCCGTACTGATACAGGACTTTTCTTTAAATTGAGTTGTAAGGTTTGTTACCAAGTTGTTCTTTGCCTTCCTTCAGAATTTTCTTACAAAATAACTGACTTAAGGATAGCAGGGATCGTTTCAGGAACTCTCAAAGATACACTTAGAATAAGGGATAGAGAGCCCGTGCCTCACAGTCATGTTCTTTCATACGCTCTGGCTTCAGCTGAATTCTTCAGTTGGGAATCTTTCACCCTTCCTAATGACTTTTGCATTAGTTGCCTTCTTTCAGTGTGCTCTTAATCCTGTTCTTGTTTTGCTAGTTTATAGACAGCTCCGCTGCAGATCTGTGCCACACTCCAGGCTGGAGAGATGACAGCAGTGAAGTATGGACTTGATCCATGCTCAGTGGACATAGCAGCAGGAGTGACCTCATATAATACATCATCCAAACCAAGATACTCGGGAAAGTGAAAAGAAGTCCTTCGTTTTAAACAAGCTGAACAACACACTTAAGCTCGGCACAGCCAGGCATATTGGGGCTCAGTGACAAAGTTTTTGATTATCCAGCTGGATGTTGCATAATTATTATATATAATGTGCTCAGTGTCACAAAATGATCAACTGAAGTATAATTAATATTGGGATAGACAGGTACTTTTCAATGCATTGTTTCTGAAAAGGTAGGACATACGCCAGTGATACACAGATGAAACAGTGATACACAGATGAATACATAAATTGTTATAATCTCAGTGTTTGTGGAACATAGATGATCTCAAATGTAGGTACTTGTTACTCATGTCCAAACTGGATTATAATGTAATGTATATTGTCTATTCTTTCATTCATCAGATATGGAATGGCATTTAAATCAGACACACTTCTGTGTTCTCTGAATACCTTAGGGGATAGAAAGGATGACGTATGAAGTTCTGTTGTTAAACTGGTTCAGTGAAATGAATCTTTTATCAGTTATATATTCATATTTAAAATCATATTCTGGTTTGGTCTATTACATATGATAAAGAATTATTTTGGAAACATAAAAGTAGCTCCCCCTGTAGGAGCTTCCCTAAATGCAAAAATAATTTGATTAAGAATCCCCTTCTGGAAAGAACAAAGAAGGGGTACGGGTTGGAAGTGTGTTAAGGCTGCTTTTGTGTGACGGAGCAGGGGAGCGCGCGGGATTGAGCCCCAGTTCTCTACCACCGAGTGACACTCCAGTCCTGCCCCTTTTGAACTGTTTGTTTTATGCTACTGGAGAAGGAGTCCAGGCTTTGCACCCAGCTGTGTCTGCTGTGTGGCATCTAAGCAGGGCATGGCGGAGTGTGGCCCTGTTCCCAAGCCTGGCTTGAGCTGTAGCTCCCTCAGTGCCTCCCATTCCTCCAGGGCCAAAAGATGCTCATCTCTTCTTGCTTTAAATCAGAAGTCTTAAATTATTTTGGGAGGGTGGTTTAAGGTAAAATATCCATTTCTGCCTTTATAACCACCAGGAAAGCCCCAGGATCCCTTCTGTGTCCTCGGTGGCTACTAGTGACAATATAGTTGCTGACTCTGCTACTGAAAAACTATATAGGGCCCAGAACTTCGCTCAGTGGTGCTTCTGCCTGTCTGACAAGGTCATGAGTTCAATCCTTGATACCGAAGGGGGAAAAAAAAGAAAAGAAAACTCTATGTAATTAATGTGTGCTTTCTTCTTTGTAAATGCTTGATTTGAAAAAGAGGGAAGAAGAGTTTGACATATTTGTTTCACAGTGTACCTGACCCCCTACCCTTTGAAATAGGTTGACATTGTATAGTGAAAGGACTTTTGAGCATAAAAAGTCATAACTATATATGTCTGAGTTATTCCATTTCATAAGTAGTAACTTGGTTCATGGGTATTGTGGCAAAATGCAAGCGTCTACACACTAAAATATTAGCAGGACATTAACTTGGGTAGAGGAAATAGCTTCTTATACTAGCCTTACAACACTAGTAAATAGAAAACATATTTTATACTTTTATTCTTTCATTTGCTCATTGATGTGTTGTTTTTTTACCTTAGACCTGAGGTGGACAATTGGATAAAATTGGATGGGTGTCAACATATCACAGGTTCAAAATGCAACCTCTCCTCACTTGACATCAATTTTTATGAAGAAATTAAATTGCGTGTAAGAGCAGAAGAAGAAAACAGCACTTCTTCATGGTATTACATTGACCCATTTGTACCATTTAAGAAAGGTAAGAAAAAGTGCCAACTGAATTAGATTCTTTAGTAAGTACTACCAGAGCAGTTCTCTTTCCCAGGCCCATTCAGCTGCATCATGTAAAATCTCCTGGCTTTCAAAAAGAAGCAGCAAAGATTTCCTCAAACCTGTACCTTCCACCTGCTATGGATCCACGTTTCTGCCTTTCTGTAAGAAGCGGTTCTCAGAGTGTCGGCTCCAAGAACATTTTGGGAAATCCACCAAGACAAAACTATTTTCATCATTCTGAAATCATTCTTAGTTGTTATTCTGAAGCATAATTGCATTTTTAGTTCTCAGTCCATGTTGAGTGCAGTTAGATCCATGGTGTAACTCATTGAATGCAGCTATAATAACTGCGTGTCTTCTTATTCATCTGGCATTCAAGAGCTTTGAAAAAGCTGTAACAGTTCAAGTCTTCTCATTTTGGAAAAAAATTATTTTAAAAATTGGTGGATTTATCGTTCTTATTTTTAATGAATCTGTAAATATTTTATCAGTTTCAGTGTTTAATGTGCTTCATATCAAAGGGCGTATTCCATCTACACAGAAATTTCCAGGGGGAGCTCAATAATTTCTTTATAAGTATGAAGAGATCTTGAAACCAAAACATTCCAGAAACACGACTCTGTACCAAAACTCAACAAAGAACAGGCCGTACTCTCCTGTGCTCCCCCACCCCCCGTGTCCTCCTTTTCCCTCATCATTCACGCCCTGTCCCTCCTCACTGCATGGCACCCACTCTTCACAAGGCCATGGCAACCTCCCAGTGCAGGTGGCCTCCCGGTCCTCTCCTGGGTCGATGTGGTCCTCACTCCTTTCTCTCCACGCTTGACCGTTACCTGCTCCGTAGGGTCTTGCTCTTTCGTGGGTCTGCTCATTGGTCACTCCAATGTCAGCTTCTCCTGCCCCACACTTAGATGTCAGGTGGCTGCAGGGCCGGCTCCACCTCTCTGTGCTCGCCCCACTGGTCATGTTACGGCTGGACTTCCTCTCCATCTGTGCGCGTGACTGTCCAGGCTCTCCGTGCCCCCACTCCTCCTTCAGCCTTCCCACGTGTGTCCCCGTCTCGGTCAGCATCTTGCCTTAGACAGGGAAGGCGTCTCACGCTTGGGACGGTCAGACAGAGCCCTCCCTGCCCTGGAAGCTGCCCTGCACCTGCTGACCGACTCGGGTCACACTCTGTGCGGTGGTCGCGCACCTTGGACGCCCCTTTCTCTCACTCTCGTGTCCTGTCTCTCGGCACATTCCCTGTGGTCCATCTTCAGAGTGTATCTGAGTCTCCCTCACTTTCACCTTTTACTAAGCACTTTCCTGCTTCACTTGATTTCTTTAATTGATTTCATTGGTACATTTCTGATCACAGTCGACATTGAGACTTTGTGCCAGTACATAACATGACTTAATTCTCATTTTCCCCCCAAATCCCCCACCCCCTAGATCATCAGCTTTATTTCCTTTCTTTAGTCACCACATTTGTCCTTCTTACTGGTCACCCCCGCATCCTGACAGGGCAGGTCTGAGTCAGGTTTTGGACGGAGCTGACTGAGGTCAGGACATGCTCAGCCATTCTCAGCTCTCCTTGCCCCTCGTTGTCTCTCGAAAGTGTACAGCTCATTTCCATCTTGGGGACTTTCCCTTTGATCTCCCTCAGCCAGAGCAGCCTTTTCCCTCAGTATTCTCAGTGGCCCCTTCCGCCCTCAGCTTGAGTGTCTCTCCCTGAGAGGTTTTTTCCCCTCACTAGCAACCGTTAGCATTGTTCATCCCCTCAGATGACTTTATTTTTCTTGATGGCGCATGTAACATCAGACATAGTTATTTATTATTTGAGGGTGTTTTTGCCATGTAACCTTCTAGAGTGTGAGATCCATGGAACTTTTCCGTTTTACCGAATGCCCCTCACGCGAGTACTTGTGGAGTGAATGTTTGGGCATGGCGTTAATAAAGGACACAGCTATTGTTTCGATTGTGCAGCTCACCTTGGTCCTCCAGAAGTACATTTAGAAGCTGAAGATAAGGCAATAATAATATACATTTTCCGTCCTGGAAAGAAAGATGATGGTTCCATCTGGGCTATGGAAAGCTTCTCATTCAGCTTAGTTTTCTGGGAAAACTCTTCACATGTGAAAGTAAGCATTATATTATTTTTTAACCTGTGTTTGATGTGAAGAATATTAAGGTAAATGAATTCTAAAATTTGACTTTGTAGTTGTTTTTAAAAAGAGACAATTTTTTTATTACAGAGAGAGATCAAAACTGATCATTACATAGAAAAAATTCATGACCTCTCACCAGAGACAACTTACTGTTTAAAAGCTAAAGCAATACTGTCTCCACTGAGAAAAGCTGGTGTCTACAGTCCAGAGTATTGTATAAAAACCACAGGTAAGAAAGACCATTCACTTCAGAGTCATTAATGACGTGTTGGCAATACAGATATTCCTCATTTAACAACCTACCTGTTTAACTTGGTCATAAAATGAGAAACATCTTTACTGTTCGCATTTCTCCTGCTGGGATTATGTTTGTATAATGATTTAATAATTAATAAAAGTATTTATATAAGCCAAAATATTTGGGATTTTTATCTCTATAGTAATGGAAATTCTATTTAAAATTAATTTGGATGTTTTGTGATGAAAAACATCTGTTTTTATTTGCTTAGAATACATAAAAAAGGAGAGTGAGTTACTAGTAGAACCCTTAGTCTTCCAAACAGTGTACCTCTCTTTAGGAAGTGTTAAAACATGAAAGCATCCTGATATATTTAGTCATTAATATCTTGCCTATAATTACAGTCAGGGCTAGGAATGAGGATATGTTATTTTAGTTAAAAATTTAATATGCTTTATTTCTCAAAGTCAAATGGTACAGAGGGTGTAAGGGAGGACTGTCTTATTCTGCCGTCTTATTCCTAACTATCTCGCATGAGCATGGCTAGCTGTCTGTGTATATCCTTTGATATTTTTTAGGGCATGTATACACAGTTGGAGAGTTCTTTAGTTTTGCTTTTATTAAATTAGAAAAGAGTCTCCTGCTGGATGCGTTTTGTTTTTACAGATTTCACTCATTTTATTTTTCTTCTGAAAAAACGCTTACACTGGAGCTACCACTGGAGCCTGAGTCCTCTGGACAGAGACTCTGGTGTGGGTTTCACAAGATGGTTAGTCAGTTCTTGTCAGGGAGACGGGGAGCACAGTCTCTCTCTGGAGGGTGAGGCCCACTAGCTGGAGGTCTTGGAGATGGCATCAAAGGGGGCCTCAGCAGAGTGGCCCAGCAGGCAGTGCAGCCCCTGGTAGAGGGGTACCTGTCCTCAGTCCCAGCATCCATAGCAGCTTCTCAGGCCCAGGGCTGAATGATGACTCTGACACAGCCTCATCAGCCTGTCACCTTGAAGGGGTGGTGCGGGGCCTGCGGATCCTGTTCCCCCAGTAGCTTCTCCACATGGGGACAGTGGGGAGCTGTCCAGGCAGATGGCCCGCAGATGGCCATGTCCGCTTCCTTGGAGCACTTTACTCCCAGACCATGGGATCTAGTCGTCCCTAGTGGCGACAGATGCTTTGCACACACACGGTCCTCTGGCCAGCACAATGTGCTTCCGCACAGGCCTGATCTTCACAACTTCATCCTGAGGGACCTGCCCAGGAAAAGTCAGTAATCCTGGACTCCCTCTTGGGCAAGGGGAAGAGTTACATTCCTCCAGGAAGTTGATCTTCACGTCCGTGACAAGCCAGCCCAGCCTCCTGACTGGAGTCCATTCCTTGTCCTGGGCCTTATACCTGGTCCCTGCCAGAGCCTCTGGAAGCTGCTGCTGGTCTCCGCGCCGGGCCCCTGGGGCCTGCTGCGGGGCCTGCTGGACTCTGCGCCGGGCCCCTGGGGCCTGCTGGTCTTCCTGTTGCACTGACAACATCCGCCATTCGGTGTTTTCCCGGGGATGAAGCTGAATGTGTTTATTTAATATCTTGCTTGTTTAAAACGGTATATTGAGAACATCTTCCTGTTTAAGTGTACACAGGTCTGCTGCATTGTTTTAAATGACAGCACAGTGTTACATAGGGTGACTGTATGCTATAGCTTACAAGGCTTTTATCATCTCGCTATTAAGAATATATATAATATCACAGGAGTGAAAATGGGTCTTTTTTGATGTTTTCTCTGACTTACAGTCGAACATAAGCTGCCTGCACCAGAAAATGTAGAAGTTGATACTCAGAATCAGAGCTATGTTCTGAAATGGGATTACAAAGACAGAAATGTGACCTTTCGAGTACAGGGGCTCCGGTAAGTTCTTTTCCAGCAATCCTTTGCCTGGTTTTTGGATTGTACTGTCATGCATACAGCTCCTTGCGCATAGTGTGACCAAGAAGCAGGCGTGACACATCAGAGATGAGAATTTGTGCACAGTGTACAGTGTTACATGGTATTTCCACCATGTGGATACCGCAACATGAATAGCTTTAAGTGTATAGACAGTGAGCTACATTCAGGACCAGATGCGTTCTAAATACTTGTTGACTTTGTCTTTATTACAGTTTGTACTTGTAAGGTTTTTTGTTTTTGTTTTTGTTTTGTTTTTCTGAGACAGGGTCTCCCTTTGTAGTCCAGGCTGGCCCTGAGCTCAGCCTCCAACTCACATCACAGCAATCCTTGCTGCCTCTGCCTCCCGAGTGCTGGGATTACAGGCGTGAGCCACCACGCCCGGCATTGTGGGATGTGGTACTGGTTGCTGCTGGGCATGAGTCTCCACACCCAGTATTGTTATGTGATTACCGGGGAATCGAACCCAGGCCCTTGCCCTTGCGAGACAGGCGCCGGAACCACTGAGCTAATTCCCCGGCCCTATAATGAAGTTTTTAATCACAACTGTGTCTGTAAACTGGCCTGCCATCGTCCTACTAATCTAATAGTTGTTTTGCTCATTGATATGAGCTCCCTTTAGCAACAGTGCCCTCTGTCGTGCCCTGGAGCCATCTTTGGCTTTTGTGTGTCTTCTGGTGTTTCCCGAGGGTGAAGGAGCTGTTGTGTGACCTTTGCCTCTAACAGTGTCTGTCTTATTATAATGCTCAGCACATAGTTACTTGATCCATGTGTGTGCTTTTTTTTTTTTTTTTCCCTTAAAAGTGCCTTTTTAAAAGTGATTCCTGGGGACAATTCAGAAAAATGGAAACCAATACCTAACTGTGGAAACATCAGAATTACATATTGTATATTTCCTCAAAATACTTTCCTACAAGGAATTTTCTTCCTTCGTGTACAAGCATATGATGGAAACAGCACATCTTTTTGGTCCAAAGAGAAAAAAATTGATACTGAAGTGTACTGTAAGTCAGTAACTTTTTTGTTTTTTTACTTGAGACTGTAATTCTCTGATTTGTTACAAGTTGTAAAAATTGTTTAGCGATCCCTAGTCTGATCTCACTCTAACTGCACACTGTGCCTGCACACACTATTTCTAGCTGCCGTTCCTCCGCCACACATTTCTGTGAAGCCCACTAGTGATTCATTGCGGGTCTTTGTCCACGCTCTGAAGGAGCCCAGGAACAAATTCCACCCATTCATTTCTGAAGTTATTTTGAAGGAAACCACTTCAAATACTGAGGTAAGAAAACTTCATAGTGGGCTGGGGATTTAGCTCAGTGGTTCCGGCGCCTGTCTCACCAAGCGCAAGACCCCAGGTTCGATCCCCAGTAACCAAATACAATACTGGGTGTGGAGACTCACGCCCAGCAGCAGCCAGTACCACATACCACAGTGCCGGGCGTGGTGGCTCACGTCTGTAATCCAAGCATTTGGGAGGCAGAGGCAGGAAGGAGGATTACTGTAATGTGAGTTTGAGGATGAGCTCAGGGCCAGCCTGAACTACAAAGAGAGACCCTGTCTCAAAAAAAATTTAAAAAAAAAGAAAACTGCATAGTATAATTTTGTATCTGGGAGTTATAACTCTGATTTGGGTAAATAAGACTTGAATTTACATTTTGGGGGAATTTTTAAACTTAAGACTGAATGACAAGCCATGCACCTCTCTGCAGTCTGAAGAGCACCTGTATCTGTCCCTGCCTGCGTGGTCGGCTGGGCGTAGGTGCGGCCGGGGCTGCATGTGCTTTTGTCCACGTCTGGAGCCCAGAGCTAATGAATCAAAACCGTTTGTTATGTGATTGCTGGGTAGTTGCCTAAACCAGCATTTTGCACCCCTATGTGACCTAGGGCAGGGTAATTTCTTTTTTCAATTGGTACATACATGTTTGTACTACATAAAGATTACATTCGTGGGCCGGGGATTTAGCTCAGTGGTTCCGGCGCCTGTCTTGCAAGTGCAAGGGCCTGGGTTCGATTCCCCGGTAACCACATAACAATACTGGGTGTGGAGACCCACACCCAGCGGCAACCAGTACCACATACCACAGTGCCGGGTGTGGTGGCTCGCGCCTGTAATCCCAGCACTCGGGAGGCAGAGGCAGGAGGATTGTGGTGTGAGTTTGAGGCTGAGCTCAGGGCCAGCCTGAACCACAAAGCGAGACCCTGTCTCCAAAAACCTAAAAAAAAAAAAAAAAAAGATTACATTCGTGGTGGGAAGTTGGTGTCCGTGGATAGCACGTCTTAATTCTCTTTCCATCCTTGTGGAATTCTGTTATGAAATCAGTCTTTAAAATATCTCATGTAGTTAAGTTGATAAGTTCTATAACTTCATTTACTTTTAGCAATTAAAGCCTAGTCCCAGGTCTAGACTGCTTCCATTGTAGCCATCTGGCTCTTCTGTCACACAGCCTAACGTGGCCCATTGAGAACTGCTCAGTTTTCAGCTGTCCCGAGTGCAGACCAACCTGAATTTGTGCCCATTGCTAACAAATTGTGTGACTAATCTGCAACAAGTCACTTTACCTCTTTGACATTGTTTCTTCTTCTCTGAAGTGGTGGTGAGCCTAGCACCCAGAACATCCTTCTTTTAAAAAAATACATTTATAAGGTTTGAAAAGGGCTTATATGAAAATAGCACATTGCTCTGACAAATAGTAAAGACTGAATAAATTTTAGTTGTCATCTTACTGCCACGCTGTTTGCACTCAGTCGTTTACCAGCACAGCCCTCCCAGGGGATCGATGTGCTCAGTGAACTTATCACAGGCACGGGAGGTGCAGTGCTCACCCTGCTTGCTGTCGCTGGGCCGCGGAGGAGGGAGCTCGAATGGACGTGCTGTGCGCAGCGGCACTGACAGCAAGGCGAGGCTCGCAGGCCCTTGTGCCGTCTTGTAGGGGGACGCGTATCCACACAGTGCCTGGCCTGAGGAGCTCGAGGGACAGTGGAGTGGAAAAGGCCCAACCCACAGCCCCGGTGAGCTCCTCCAGCCACTCCCTCATCTTCTGAGTGACAAAACTAAATAATTACATTTGAGCCACTGAAGGTTGGGCTGGTGTCAGTACACAGCACTGTTGTACCAATTGCCGACCAGTACAGAGAGGAGAAGTAGCTGTCTTCATTGTGCAGATCAGGAAATAAGGCATAAGGTAATTAAGTAATTTGCAGCCAGCCACACAGCTGAAAGTGACATTTTAATACAAGCAATTCGAGACCAGGCATTCTGTCACAGCAGCAGTTAAACCAAACTAGCACGTGCTCCTTAGAGTCGAGTTGTCCTAGGGTATATCGGTCATTTCAGCTGCAGCATCTTGAACCTTCTGACTTAGTTATGAGTTGTTCAGAACAAATTTATATTTCCTAACTACATACCAGTTGCTTGGGAAAGACCAACCTTAAATTGAATGTGAAAGAATTCAGAAAATCAGGTCCCCCCTATTTGAGTTCATGAAGTGATTAAATGTTAACAATGATTTAATTATTTTATAGAGAAAATATATAACAAATGGAACGGACATTACTATCTCCAAGTTGAGGCCACAGACAGTATACTGTGTCAAAGCCAGATTACACCTTCTGCGGAGCAAGTGGAATAAAACCAGTGCTTTCAGCGCTGTGGTGTGTGAGGAAATAAAGCCAGGTGAGGACCTGTTTTTGGTACTGGGAATCAAACTTAGGGCCTTGTGTTTGCCCAGCAGGTGCTGCGCCGCAGAGCCCCACCCCTGGCCCCAGGTGAGGGTCTTATGCTACACCTTTTACAAAATGGAGCCAGATTCAAACACTGAAAATTATAGGATACTTCCTCCTCCTCACAAAAGACAGAATTGTATCTTCATCAATTATATGAATAAAAAATAAACTTTCCACAAAAAATATAAAATACAGTACAATAAAGCATCAAGCTAAGTGCTTCAGTTTTAGAGATTATTGTTTATTTGCTATTTTGAGTTTTTTGTTTGCTTCTTTCGTTCAGGGATGTCTTATGTTTTATGAGACAGGGTCTTGCTATGTAGTGCAGGTTGGTCTCGGACTCACTACGTATCCCGGGATGGCCTTAAACTTGCAGCAGTTGTCCTGCCTCAGCCTCCAAAGTGCGGGGTTACAGGCATGTGCGACCACGGCCAGCTCAAAAATATTTCTAATGCTTTGTATCTCATCTGATATCTACATCGTTAATTTTCTTTAATGATTGCACTTCATCGTGTAAAAACATACTCCTCATAATTTTTGCGTAATCTTTAGTGATACGGAAACAAAGCAGTTCTATTGTGAACTTTTTTTTAATGTGTGAGTAGTCTAGTCTCATCTTGTATTTTATAGTTGCTGGAGCCCGCCGGTAGAACTTACTAGAGTATTCTGAGAAGTTTGCTAGTTGAATGTCGTGGAGTGTCCACTGGAGAAATTGTGCGTGTTAGGCTGTTGATGTCAGTTCTCAGTCTCTTAGCTCAGTGCCGGGCAGTCTTAAATGCAGACGCCACTGCCCACTGTTGTATAGTCAATATTACAGAAGTACTCTTCGGGCTGTCATCGTGTAGATTTTGTGTTTCTTTTCATGCAGCTTGTCTTACATTCGAGCATTTGTTCTTTCAGAACAAGTCCTGACGCTAAATGCCATCCATCTGTGTCTTTCTAGGAACTTCTCCTGTCGAATGGATAACAATCGGAATTTTCACCCTAATATTCATAGTCATTTGTGTTGGGATAACCCTTCTGAGACTTCTGAAATATGTGTTTTTCCCAGCACTTAAACCTCCTTGCAGTATCAATGAGGTTTGTCATTTTTCTCTGTCTGCAGCTAGGAAATAAGTTTGATTTCAGCAATATACACGTTTTCTTGGTGCACGGAAAAATAATACAGACGGATTGGGTATTTTCCTCAGTTTCTATAAATTCATTTTAGAAACAGTCATCTAATATTATATAGCACAGAACAATAGGTTTTATTTTTAATCTATGTTTCTGTTGGTGGCTACTGTAGCATTTGTTTTACATCTGAAGTCTTTCTGGGTCTCGACTATGTATCACAAAGACTAAGTCATTCAGTGTAGAAAGTATGTTCCCTTTCTGAAACCACAGAGGTCCAAATAACTAAAACCAACAGTTAGCTTTCAGGACACATCAGTTTTTTGCCGGGCCCTTTTATGAGGATAGCATGTTAAATAAAAGCATTACATTGCCAGGCACGGTGGTGCACACCTGGAATCCAAGCACTCAGGAGGCTGAGGCAGGAGAATCAATGAATTTGAGGCTATTCTGGGCTACATAATGAGTTCAAGGCCAGCTGAACTACCAAAAAAAAAAAAAATTGTGCATGATGAAGCCATAGTGAATCTTTGCCTGGGGGACAGTCTTTTAGTGGGGGGAAGGCAAGTTTCAGATTTTAGTTTGGTCAAGACTTCAGCCTTTGGAGTCAAGAGATCTCCAGATGAACTGTTAAAAAGTTGCAATCTATTTGTATTTTTAAAGCTTAGCACTCTCAAAATACTTAGTAAATATTATTTTACTCATCAGTTGGAGTTTTTTAATATTATTCCTGAGGATTATACCAAACTAGCTAGGTATAGCAGCTAAATATTCTTGGTCAAGCAGGAAGAAAATAATTTCTGGGTTGGGTTGGGCTGGGTCTAGTTTTCGAGATAGGATCTCACTCTCGTTATGCACTCCAGGTTGGCACACAGCTCCCAGCAGGCTTTCTGCTTCAGCCTCCTGAGGGCTGGAATTATAGACGTGCACGACACCCATCTATTTCTGACTTCTGGGTATCTGTGGGTTGGACACAATATTTTGTATTATTTGAGAATCAGATACCCCTGACCCGGTGTCCTTACCTTCCAGCCTCTCACTAGCCCCCCCCTCACTCTGCCCTGACAACACCGTACCCCTTTCTGAGCCGCTCTGAGAAAGGTTCTCAGGTTTGTGAACTCAGCTGGCATGGCGGCACACACCTGTGATTCCAGCCCTCAAGAGACTGAGGCGGGATGCTCACTGGGAATTTGGGGCTACCGGGGTACATAGTGAGTTCAAAGCCAGCCTGAACTACATTGCAAGACCCTGTCTCAGAAAGAAAAATGAGAGAGATACGTGAACCCACTAATGACTTCCATCTAGACTTTGCAATGCCATTGATACATTCTTAGCTGGTTTTTAAAATCGTTATATGAAAAGATAAGTTTTCTAGATGAGAAACATGAGAAAGTAACACTATTAGAACTAGAAAACTAATGTATTACTGTAACCCGCCTCTTCTGTTCCTTGCCCTTTTAAATTAGAATTTCTTTGAACAGTCGTTTGGGAATCTTCTACTTTCCACTTCTGAGGAACAAACGGAAAAATGTTTCATAATTGAAAACGTACAAAACGTCGTCATAGAAGAGGAGACTGATAAAATTGATGAAGACTGCAGTAAATACAGTTCCCAGACCAGTCAAGATTCAGGAAACTATTCTAATGAAGATGAAGCTCTGGAAGGTCAGATAAGCGGAGCTTTTCTGCAGCACAGAGTCCTGTGTCTGGGAATGAGCCCAGGAGGCTTCAGATGCCCAGCGGACCTGCCCTGGGACTGACTCTCAGGACTGACCAGCGGCTGCGTGCGTGTGAGGAAGCAGACCGGCTTCAGCCCCGGGTCCTGTTCGTAAGGTGAGCACCTGTCTGAAAATGCCGTCAGAGGGTCTGAGCAGCGCCTTCTCAATTCTCACCGTGCGTGGGCACGGGCTGTCTCTGCAGAGCCAGCGCCGAGCGTGGCACCACCTTCCCAGGGACTGCATCTCCACCTCGGGGCTGCCTTCCGTGGCTCCAGAGCATACGGGCTCCTGCGGCTGCTGAAAGCACAGCTTCTGGTTTCCCTTGTTCGGCATTCCTGAGACTTGTCATTTTAATAGCAATATTTTGGACATTTGGTTCTTTCTTAACATTGAGATGGGTCCTGGAAAATTTATGTAGGAAAACCTGAATTCCATTATCAACTTGGTGTTCTGCAAAGAGCCACCAGAGGCCAGGAAAGTGGTGATTAAAACTGTTGAAGGTGGGCCGGGGATTTAGCTCAGTGGTTCTGGCACCGTCTTGCAAGCGCAAGGACCCGGGTTCGATCCCCAGCAACCACATAACAATACTGGGCGTGGAGACTCACACCCAGCAGCGATCAGTACCACATACCACAGTGCCGGGCGTGGTGGCTCACGCCTGTCATCCCAGCGAGGCAGAGGCAGGAGGATTGCTGTGATGTGAGTTGGAGGCTGAGCTCAGGGCCAACCTGAGCCACAAAGTGAGACCCTGTCTCAAAAAAACCTTAAAAAAAAAAAAAAAACTAAAAGGCAAAACAGTAACAACAGAACAGGCCAACATCTTCCCACTATCTAGCACAGATCGTGTGTTCCTTCCACTCAGCCTGCATGGACTTAAGAAAATGCAGATTTAATATCAAGACAAGAAAAGGAAGTGAAAGGAGGAAAAGCTTAATTTTAAAAAGCTGTGCATAGCAGCACACACCTGTATTCCCAGCACGCAGGAGGCTGAGGCAGGATGATTTCTGCAAGTTGAGGGTGTCCTCTGCCAGCAGGAGGTCTAGAAACCCTGGTGACCTCTAGGACAGACAAAGTTCTCCCTCCAGTGACTGCTGCAGGGACCAGGGAATCTGTGAGGGCACGTTGGGGAGGGATGTCACCAAGGCCAACACCACCAGGGTGCCATGGTCCCCCAAGTGGAAGCGAAGGCGGGGTGCCGCTGTGTTTGGCTCATCCTAGCACAGACCCCAGCATGCAGGCCACTGATGATTCCTGCCTGCTTCCAGCTTCCAGGGTCACAGCACACAGGGGCCTGGAGTCCCACTCTGCCGGGGATGCTTGCAGTGCCCGCCCACATCCATCTTCGTCTCTCTCTGGGGGTGTTTGTGTAAAAGCGAATCCACCCAGCTGCAGAGCACAGAAACAGCCTGGCACCCTGGAGGGGAAGAGGGCGTGATCCGGAGCAGTCGGGGCCCCTCTCAGCATTGCCCCTCAGTGATCCTGCCCAGCCGGCACTTGCTGCATTGCGCCGGGGCTGCCTAAAACAAAACAGCCGGTAGGATGTGGAGGGGGAAATGCACAGAGCCGGAGTAAGAGGTCCCTAAGCGCGAAGCGCAGCCTTCACGTCTGGGCCCGCGGCGGTTTTCAGTGAACCCGATGGCAACCAGGGGGGCAGAAGGGTTCTGTTGTGCCTTGTCTTCGAAATTTCGTTCCTCCTTCACACTGCTCTTCAAGAGGATGTGCTATAGCCAGGCGTGGTGGCTCAGGCCTGTAATCCCCAGCACTCGGGAGGCTGAGGCAGGAGGATCGCTCTGAGTGTGAGGCCGGCCTGGGCCACCTAGTGAGTTTGAGGCTAACCTGAACTCCGTGGCAAGGCTCTGTCTCAGAAAACGAACAAAGAAAGGACTCCCTTCTTAAGTACTGAAGAGAGTGTTTTTTCTGAACAGTAGTTTTTTCTTTGAAATACTATGCGTTTGGGGGCATCAGTAAACTGCCTGTAGGTTGTAATGTTCAGCTACTCCAAAGGCTGAGTCAGGAAGAGCACTTAAGCCCACGAGTTCAAAACTAGCCAGGGAAACAACATGAGCCTTTTTCATAAAAAAAAAAATCAAGCTGGAGCTCAGTGGTACAATGCTTTCCTAGAACACAGAAAGCCCTGGGCTCAGTATCTGGGGTTGGTGTGTGTATATATATATTGTATCTGTCCCCCAAAAGAGCCTGTGACATTTGAAGCAGCCTTAACTGCTCTTCAGGAGCTGGCAGGATATGGAAATGTCCATCAGCCATGACTACCTGACAGATTGTGTGTTGGGTTCGATGTCTGTCTCCTTCCTAGAGCAGCGGGACCCTGTTGAGACACCTCCGTGTCCTCGGCACCTCAGGCAGGGCTGCTGCACCCAGACGGCGCCCAGGAAGATGACTGAGTGCGTCAGAGATGGGCTCCAGGTGCGTGCTTCTGATGTGCGTGCGCGTGTGTGTGCGTGTGTGTGCGTGTGTGTGTGTGTTCTTGGATTACTGAAGAACACAGCCGTGTTTTCAGTGTTTCTATGCAATGTATTTGTGTCTTGTTTAATTTGTATTTTTGTCTTAAATTTTTACTGTTGTAAACAATTTTATATAATAAACACTAGACCAAAAGTTCTTTGGTTTTGGTACATTTTTAAAGTTTCACTTGAATCTAATAATGTAAATTATTATGTAATATATAATTTATATGCCAAGAATGCTGGATGCAGCTTCTGCCTTTAAAAGATACTCAGGAAGCCAGGCATGGAGGTGCATTCCTGCCCCCTTAGCGCTCAGAAGGCTCAAGCAGGAGGGTAACAGAGCATTTGGGGCCGGTCTGAATTACATAATCAGAGCCTGTCCCAGAAAAACAAAAATAGATGATTTCAGGAAGATGGAAGGTGAGGAGGAGCAAATCCCCTTCTCCAGGATTCAGGCTCCCGATGCTGTAGTATACCAACTTGGGGGAGCGGAGGCGGGAGTGGGTCCTGGGACCCAAGGAGGATCTGGGGAGAATCGGAAGCCTGAGGGGGGCAAAAAGAGAGACTCAGTGCAGAAGAAGAAGGCAGCAGGTAGTGCTTCCATTCTGATTTCTGGCTCAGTGTGAGGAAACTCGGATCTGCAGACAGCGACAGACAGAGGCCCCAGAGGCCTCCAGGGGGAGGTGCACCGGTGACCGGGGCAGCGGACCCGTGGTCGGCGGCAGCAGCTGCGGAACTTCAGTGCGACTGTCCTAGGAAAGGGCGACGTGCCAGACACCATTTTGGATACCATACCAGTGTCAGGTGACGTGCAGACCTCGGAGACGTGCAGGGCCAGGTAGCCGAGGTCAAGCCAACAGAGGACACCTGGAGTGTTGTGTACTGTTCCAGCCTCAGCCGCAGATCGCGGAGCGAAGGGTTGAGCAAGCACACACCCGCCCCACCCCCCATCCCCCCGCCCCACCCTCCATCCCCCATCCCACCCCCATCCCCCACCCCACCCCCGGCGCAGGCTTCCGGGGTCATCCCCCATGGATCTGGGCTCCTGTCTGCCAGTGACAGCAGAGACACACTGGGAAGTGGATATACCACAAAACACTGCGCTCGGAGAGAGAACAAGCTGAAAATCAGAGAAATCCCTCGTCTTTTTTTCTCATTTTCTTTGCTTTTCTTTGTTCCTGTTTTTTCATGAGTGTGGACACTGTTTTGAGGAATGTTTTGTTCTTGCTTTTGTTTCCTCCTTCCTTCCTCTCCTGTTGTCTTCACTCGTCTCCTACAGTTTGGGTACTATTCCTTTGTCCTTCAGTTTGGCGACTTTCCTTCTTCTGTTTCTCTGTTTTTTCTTCTTATTCCTTCTAAGTTTTCTCCCTTGAAGGTAAAATTTGTCTATTGAATGGATATTTATTATGTAAAACTTTCTTTATTGTATAACTATAAAATCTTGTTCCTATGGTTAAAGGTGTCAAAAAAGAATATGACATACACATGAGCTACACCTAAGCATATAATAAGATTCCAGAAATTCTACACAGTGGCATATTAGAAAGCTAATAGAGAGTAGAGAATAACCTAGAAAAGAAAGCCCAGAAGAATCACCGCAGACTTCTCAATACAGACCTTTAAATTGAGATCTTGGGATTAAGAATTTCATGCCTGTGCCAGGGATTTGGCTCAAGTGGTACCACACACACCTACCTTGGAAGCACAAGAGCCCAAGTTCGATCCCTGGTTCTGGAAAAAAAAAAAAGGAATTTTATACCCTAAAACAAAAGAACCTTCAACCCAGATTGATGTACACCACAAAACTGTATTTCAGGCCAGGGATTTAGTTCTGTGGTTCCGGCATCTGCCTTGTAAATGCAAGGTCCAGAGTTTGATCCCTGGTAACCATACACTACAATGCTGCACACAGTGGCTCACGCCTGTAATTCCAATACTTGGGCAGCAGAGGCAGGAGGATTGCTGTGATGTGAGTTTGAGGCTTACGTGGGCTATCTAGTGAGCTCAGGGCCAGCCTAACCTACAAAAAAAGCAAGACCCTGCCCCCCCCAAAAAAAACTATTTCAAAATTGATGGAGAAATAAGATCCTTATACAGTAACACCTGAGGAAATTCATAACTACCAAACTAGCACTCCAGAAAATTCTGAAGGATATTCTTGCTACAAAGAGACAATGAAAGCAACAATTTTATGGATCCTAATAAATTGGATCCACCAGACAAGGCAAGCAGTTGAACAGAAGGGGGGAAAGAGAATCAACAGCAAAATAACATGACAGTGATAAGTAAAATACATTATCAGTTATAACTTGGAATATAAATGGTCTCAACAATCAAAAAACAGACTCAAGAAACAAGATCCCACAGTATGCGACATACAAGTGAAGACATCTACGTGGAAAAAAAAAGACTGAAAAAGGAAAGAAAATACTATTCCATACAACAGGAACCCAGAAAAAGACACGGTAGCTATTCTGATTCAAACAGAGTGAATTTCAGGTCAAAATTGATTAGAAGAGACAAAATCACTATAAGGGTGTTAAGAAACAATCCAAAAAAGAAGAGATAACAATGGTAAATATATGTGCACAGTATACCAGCATACTTAACTATGTAAAACAAATATGGACAAGGAAAATTCAATAAACCCAAATGCAATTGTAATGGAGGACTTGAATACCCTACTGTCACAAGTAGAATCTCTAGAAAAAAAAAAATATCAGAGCTGAACCAAGCCTTCGAACAGACTTGGTAGCTATCTACGATGTTTTACCCCACAACAACAGAACATTCTTCCCACAGAGCATTTTCCAAAATATACCACAATGGCCCCTCAAGGCACAAGCAGCCAGATGCATGAACAACTTAGGTAGGGACCAGAAGTTTAGTTTTAACCTACAGCCAAAGTTTTATGACCCAAATGCTGCACACTTGTGCTCCAGATGCTCTCAAATACAGATTTAACTCTCAAACAGTTGTGGAAGGAATATGACAACCTCCTGTCCTAGGTGGGTTTTGTTGAGAAATCCTAAGCCACTGTCTCTGTGAAGACACTGACACCTGCCTGGAAGAAAGTGTGGAAAATCACCCAGCAAAGAGACTTTGAGAGCTATCAACCAAATTGAGTGACAGCCATACTTCTAAGTGAAATAAATTGGCCACACATTTTCAAATAACCAAGAAGATTCATAACAGAGAGCTGGTGCCTGTAACAAATGCTCCAGTGTCCGGCGTCCTCCATTACTGTCCTCAGAGCCTGTGCGTTTAAGTTATGTGTTTGCCTTTTCCCTTCTGCACACTCTGTGTTTAAGCCCCAGCAGGAGGACGGCTTCACTGAGTACATGCAATGGCACAGCACGCTCCTTGCTTCCCTGAACTAAACTGCCTTTACCAACTATCTCTATGTGTCCTGAGGACGTTCTTTCCTCCTCCTCACTGTTAGATCCTTTCTCTCTCCTCTTCCTTTCCCCTCCCCC
>PVIR01019374.1:0-11919 GCA_004026965.1 Petromus typicus
CATAAAATTAGATCTTTTCCTTTTTATTTCATTTTAATTGATTTCAATATTTTTTATAGTTCAATGTAAATGTAATATATTTCCTAAAGTATATTTCCAAGTACCTTATTTTTCTGAAGTTATCACAATTAAATTTTAAAATTATCTTTAGAATTTTACTTATCTTTATATAAAAGTATGATTTGGGTATTTTTTCCTTTGGTCATGTATCTTGCAGTTTTGTTAAGCTCAATTAATATCTAAATTTGGGGGAGGATTTCTCGAGGGGTTCTATATGACAGAAACCTAAACCTGTTGTTTTATTTCTCCCTTTCCAACATGGATGCTTCTAAATTACTTTTCCCATTTTCTTTGCCTCTAATCTCCCGTCCAATGTTAAATAGAAGTGAGCAGGCATTCTTGTCTTGCTCCTGATCTTAAGCAACCTATCCAGTCTTTCACTACTAAACATTGCATTGGTTATAGGTTTCCCATAGGAAGTTTGTCAGTTATCAGTCTAAGGAAGTTTCTTTCTATTTCTAGTTTGATGAGCTTCATTTTAATCAACAAAAGCTGTCAAAACTCCTTTCTGAATTCATGTAATTTGTTTCTTACTAAACTGCTATAATATATTACATAGAAAGTTGGTTTTCTGGGATCCCTGGCTGCTTTTAGCTACTCTGCAGGAAAATGATAATGAAGTGATAATTTTGTTTTTATTTTTTCTCTGAGTAAGTGGGGAAAGGGGCCGAACATTTCCAAATGTGTGTGTTTTTGGTGGGGAAAATGTTAATACGTAGCTTTCACTGACCTAGCCTTCAGTTAGAAAAGCAAAATGTTAAATCGGTGTCTAGTGCTTGAGCGGATCTCTCCACGAGCCAGATAGAAAAACAGTACAAAGAGAAAATGAGACGACAGTTAGGGCTGCTCCGCTCAACACTCCTCGTCGCTTCCTGCAGCGCTCTCCAGGCGATCGAGTGTTCACCTTGCGCCTGCTGAATTTATTGCTAGGAGTTGGAAATGGGGTAAGAAGGATGTTTTCAAAAATTTGTTTGTATTTTTATGTCTCTAGTACCCGGGTATACCTTATTATGGGTCTCTGTCACAACATATATTAAAAATGGCCAACAATCCGGGGATGTAGCTCAGGGGTTCCCGCGCCTTTCTTGCAAGCGCAAGGACCCGGGTTCAATCCCCGGTAACCTCATACTGAACTGGGCGTGGAGACTCACAACAAGCAGCAGTCAGTACCACATACCACAGTGCCGGGTGTGGTGGCTCAGGCCTGTAATCCCAGCACTCAGGAGGCAGAGGCAGGAGGATTGCTGTGATGTGAGTTTGAGGCTGACCTCAGGGCCAGTCTGAACTACAAACAGAGACCTTGTCTAAAAAAAAAAAAAAAGGCCAACATGTATCTCTTGCAGTTTCAAAGAGGATCTAAACCTGAAGTCCATCAGGTTCAGGGTCTGGTAAAGGCTTGCTTTGTGCTCTGCAGCCACTTCGATGCTATCTCCTCTATCGGTGGGGTGAGTCTGGGGGCCTCTGGTTTCTTCCTTTCTGCAGGGGGCACTGACCTCGTCATAGTGGCTCTACCTTTCAGACCCCATCGATAGTAATTGCCTCCCAAAGGCTCACACTGGGAGTTGTAAGGAACACACACACATTCGGCTCACAGCAGCTATAGGAGAAAATTCTTATGATTTTATGGATTCCAGAGGATTCATTCTAATCTGGAAAATGAAAATATAGTCTTATTGAGGTATATATATATATATTTCTCTTTTTACCCTGATCAGTATATTAAAATTTAAATCCTTTGAGTATTGCAAACAAACTAAATCTCCATTACTGAGGATATTAACTGTAAGTTTTATCTAGCGGAGCCTTTGCACAGGGGAAGCAAGATGAAATGAGGAGCAACTTGAAGCTTGAAATTTACTTGGGGAATCTGAAAACGCAGTTTTTAGTTTGCTTATGCACTCCCAGCGTCTGACCTTTTCAGGGTAATGACATTCCAATGTGAAGTACATACTTTTCAGGGGATCAAATAGACTCCAGACTTGACAGCAGCTTATAAGAGTTCATGCTGGTCGCTGGGCATGGCCCAGGCCTGTTTGGCTTTTCAGTACCTTGGCTTTGCTGCTAAAGAAGAGACACAGGTTCATTTTGAAATTCTTTTTTTTGAGACTGGTCCTCATCTTCTAGTTCAAGCTGGCCCTGAGCTCAGTACATAGCCCAGGAGAGCCTCAAACTCACAGCAATCCTCCTGCCTCTGCCTCCCGAGGGCTGGGATTACAGGCGTGAGCCACCACACCTGGTAATGTAGTGTGTGGTTACTGAGGACTGAACTCGGGACCTTGCTCTTGCCAGGCAGATGCCGGAACCACTGAGCTCAATCCCCAGCCCTCATTTTGAAATTCTGAACTCATGGATCCTACTCACCTGCATCTCACTTTAAGCCAATACTTCTTGCTAAGGTCTTTTTTCCAGCCTCAGCACAAACTCATTTAGAGACATACATATTTAGAACACTCCTCCGCTGCATCCTAATCTTCAGAAATGGTGATGGTGACTCGAGCCTCTGGTTCCCTTGCAGAAGCCTGAGAAGAATTTGTTCTCTGACGTAGCGTCTGACATTGAGTCACTGATTGGGATTTTGTTTCCCTTAGGTACTCACTGTTTCCCAAGTTGCCCTGTAACTCCAAAGTTGACAGAACCCTCCGACCTCAGCCTCGCAAGCCGCTTAGACTACAAGTGTACCCCATCCCACCAGCTCGG
Source organism: Petromus typicus (assembly GCA_004026965.1). Taxonomy (NCBI): domain Eukaryota; kingdom Metazoa; phylum Chordata; class Mammalia; order Rodentia; family Petromuridae; genus Petromus; species Petromus typicus. The sequence goes on from PVIR01019374.1 coordinate 2,758, forward strand.
GATGGGGGTGCCCCCTTTTTATACAGATGCTGCTTGTGTATTTTAGAAAATGTCATTGTTTTGAGGGGGCACATATTTGTACATGTTCATGAGGTCCACAGTGATGTTTTGACTCACGTATACGATGACTGGTGATCACTCAGCATAAAGAGCAGATCCATACTCTCAAAGTTCGATCATTTCTTCATGGTAAGTACTTTCTTTTTAAAATTTTATTAGTACTTCATTTGCAATTCATGCCATTTACAATCATTTGGGGAGTGGTCACATCTACATAGAATAGTTTCATTTTTTAAAAAACCCTACCTCCCTTCCTCCTCCTCTCCTGTATGTTGTTAATTTTAATTGAGGTTATTAGGTTCCTCTACATGATGTATCTCTATTTTTATTTCCCCTGCCCTCCTCCTCATCACCCATCACCCTTGTTCCCTTGAACCATTTCACTATTAAAGAAACCCATCCCATCCCTTTGCTCCTTTCTATCCATTGTTTATCATTTTCTTTGTAATTTACCTCACTCAAATGAGACATACCATACTGAATTTGTGTGTGTGTGTGTGTGTGTGTGTGTGTGTAACTGAGGGTCAAACTCAGGACCTTGCACTTGCCAAGCAGGTGGCTGCACCACTCAGCTACATTCCCTCCCCTTACCATACTGTATTTGACTGTGTCTGGTATTTCACTCAACATTATGTTTTCAGAATGTGTCAGTTTTCCTACAGATCTCTCAAATTTGTCATGCTTTATAGCTCACTAGTATTCCATTATAGATAGAGATGGCATTTTCTCCCATCCCGTCCTTTACATGTATTTTAAACTCTTATAACTAGGAAATTTTCTTCCATTATTTCTGTGAGAATGTTAGTGAATCTCTTTGCTGTCTTCTAGATTTTCCCTTACTCTGATTAGCCTTAAATTTGTCTTCTTGTTTTCATGTGGTAGCTGCCGTGTAGTCTTCTCTTGTTTTCTTATTTTCTTTCTGACAGTTTTGAGCTCTGTATTGGAATTCACTATGTTGTTCTCAATGTTAGACATTGTCTTCATTCTGGTGATTTCTTTAATGTACGAATTCAATACTGGTTGTGATTTAAGATATTTCTGTCTGACATATCTTTTATGGATTTCACATCATTGTTGAAATTTAAAAGTATTTTGTTTAGCTTGTCCAGTTTTTTATGTACTTCCCAAAATTCACTATGGATATATTGAGTGTAATTGCTGTGAATTTTTGGGTTTATTTTGTCTTTGTACTCTTCTGTTTTCTTTAACGCTTCTATGAAATTTTCATACATTTCTCCTGCCTGATATTTGCTTTCTTGTCCTTTTGCGCCCCTTGCTCTACCTTGGGAAAATCATTGGGTGGGATTTCTGAGATCTTCTACTTCTTTGCTACCATATATATATATATGGTATATATATATATATAATTTTTACATATAGTATATATACAAACTGTATAAAAATTCTGTATGTTTCTCTCTTTTTACTGCAGGTTGGGAACTAGAAAAATGAGAGTTTGCTGTTTTCTACATTTTTATTTTTATATATTTTTATTAGGATATTGTCTCCCTATGAATTATTTTCAGCTTTATATGTCCTGTGCTAGTATTTATTTCTTATGTTATTCACTTTAAGTGATTTCAACTCTGTCCCTATATTTTATAGAAAATAAAGTTTCTGATTTTTTATTTATTATTATTATTATGTGGTTTTTTTAGCTTTTTGAGACAAGGTCTCATTTTGTAGTTCAGCCTCAAACTCTGCAATCCTCCTGCCTCTGCCTCCCAAGTGCTAGGATCACAGGCATGAGCCACCATGTCTGGCACTGTGGGATGTGGTTCTGATTGCTGGTGAGTGTGAGTCACCATGCCTGGCATTGTTGTATGTAGTTCCCGGGGGTTGAACCTGGGACCCTGCACTTGCAAGGCAGGTGCTGAAATCACTGAGCTAAACCTCTGGCCCAGAAATTAATGTTTCTAATTATAGTACCATTCACACATTCAATCTAATAACATTTTTATATAATAATTCTTTGTGTTATTCTTCCCCCTTTGTCTGTTCTCTGTGCTCACTGTGACAGCTTATTATCTGTGGTTGTTCTGTAGTGAGATAGATGAGGTGGTTTGCAGAGACTAGGAGGGGGCTGTGTGAGTATTGTGGGATGCTATGGGGAAGTTTGAAGGGAAGCATAGTGGTAAATGAAAAAGAGATATTGATGTGGGATCTGATTTCATTGGATTACTTTTAACTGAGATGTACGTTCAGTATTGAAAGTTTTTAGAAGATCTTTGGTTGTGTTATTTAAAAACTTTTTTAGCCATTGTTCCTAACCATAGATAGAACTTGTTGGAAAAGTGATGTTTTTCTAACTTTTTTTAAAATAGAGGGAGCCTATATTCTGTCAGAACATTCAGAGTCAGAGAGAATAATGGTGACACTCGGGCTACAGTGAAAGGAACAGGCCATGAATCACTACCTTAAAAGGCACCTGTCTTAATCTGTACCTTAGTGGAATGTGGGATAGGGACATGCCCACAACAAATGCTTATACCCAGAAGACTTACGATGATAATTAGATTAGAAGAAAGGACTCAAGTTCAGTTGTACTCTGTAACTCTGTAACATTTTCCCTTATTCCATTTTAATTGCCATGACTGAGTGAGGTAAAAGCAAATAATTTCATTATCTTTTTGCTGGAATCATGGGTCTATGTTGGTTTAGTTTAGTCTTTCTGCCACCAGCTGTGGGTGCCCCTTCTTGGTCAGAAATTTCTCTTACAAGGTTTGAAATAATTTGATTCTGTGTTCTACTTGATCATTTTCCTAAAAAGGCACCAAGGAAATATATGACATAGGGCCCGCCATAAGCTCTGTAGTCATTAATTCCGGTGAATTGGAGAGGATGGGAAGAGAGAGTGTTCTAAGTAGTAGCTGAAAAGAGAAGGAAATCTTTCCAAGGGACAACTCAGCTCTTATCCAGGATGCCTTAATGTGTCTTCTCAGGGAATTGGTTCATGGGCAGCTCCTGGCCCCAGTTCTTACATTCAGTGAGAACTCATAGGCTACACACAGTCAGTAAATAAGAAAACCATGAATTCAAGGAGAAAAGGCTGATAATACATACGATGAGAATATGTGATTTTCTCTGCTTTCTGCATCTCTTGGTAGAGAAGCAAGTTTGAACAGACTGGGTTAAAATCTTGGCACTCAAATTAATGTTGAGAATTGTTATTTCCAAATTCTCAGTTGGTAAATGCTATTTCCCATACTAGAACCATGGGCTGGCAGAGTAACTCAATCATAGAGCGCTTGTCTATCATGTATGTGCCAGGACCTGGAGGTTCAAGCTCCAGAATGGCGAGCAGAAAAAAAGGGGACTTGCAACGGACCTTGCTGCTCAGTAGCTCCACTGAAATTTGCTGACTGACCAGTAAATAACCACAGCTAGAGTTTCTTCAACTGCAATTCCAAAATTTAAGAGTAAGGGGTCTGCTTCTTGTTGACGATAGCATTTCCATTTGGCTATGTGGGTGCTCAGGGAGTTCAGAAAAGTGATTTAATGGATAAATGTCTTGTTAGATTTCATCAATTGACAGATACATTAGCATTAGAGTATATCTGGTAGAAGAAGCTAGTTTCTTGATGTGTTTAAGACTATATAGAAGGTGGCAGTAGCTTCAGCTTTCTTTTTCCCGTGTTATAAATAGAAAATTGTTTACTTTGCTGAGGTAGATAGAGATGGGCTGACAAGAGAGATGATTGCATTCTATTTTTGTTTTCATATCTGTCTCCCCCCCCCCATTCTATATAGACGTTTGAGATATGGGTCACAAATAAATTCCAGAAGGATGGAGTAAGCAAAAGAAAGTAATGTGAGTTAGACTCGTTTTGCTATTGAAGAGTTTATCTTGCTGTAGGGAATGGAATTTGTGTAGCTTTGATTGTTATGAGAAAGTGTCAGTGCTGTTTGGAAGGCCAGGAACAGAGGGAAGTGGGGTTACCTGTCCAGCGTTCTCAGCTTCCCTTCCTGAGATGCTGTGTGGATTTAGAATCAGAGCCAGTGAGGCCCAGAAATATCTTTCTTTTAAAGTTCTAACTGGCAAGTGAAAATAAAGTAGTGTTTGGAATGGTAAGGAACAACACCAAAATTCGAGCAGAGTAGTTTGTTGCAACTATATACAATAGAACTTTACATAATGTGTTTTGCAAACTAAAAATGCTGTGATTCACATACAGCATTTAGCAAATCAAGCACCAGATGAGAAGTAAGTTTGCTTTCAAGTTAGTAAAGAATTATATTAAGATGTTTATTTCAGATAGCTGTCAGTTTTTATCTTATTTGACATCTTACATTCTTCAAAAGGTTATGTTTGCATTAGGAGTTCTTAGGCATTTTTCACATTCAGTTTGACAAAGGAACTTGGATAATAACATCAGCTACTTTAATGTCCTTTTTTTAACAGTTGCTTAATAGTTTACTTAAATAAACCTGCCTAGTAAATGGTGGTGGTATGCAGGGCCACAGACTTGCACAGCCCTTGGGACACGGTTCACATAAAACACAATTCAAAATATTAACATACTTTGATATATGTTTCAGAAATGTTTTCATTACCACAAGTTCATATGCTGCAATTTGCAAAACTGTACTGTGAGCTTTTTATAATAGTAGAATGATGTTGACTAGTACTGTCATCTCAGTGTGAGAAATTAAATTTTGATGTCTGTATGGAACATGTTGATGAGGTCTCAATGAAGGGAAAGAAAAAATGATGGTAAAAACGGAAACAAACCTTATGTATACACGGGGAAACTGTAGGGTGGAAAGGGGAATGGGAAAAAAATGAGAATTAAGTTGTGTCATGTACTGGAACAAATTCTCAATGTCAACTGTGATCATGCTGTCTATATAAAATGTACCAATAAAATCAAAAAAATTTTTTAAAAATGCTAGTGTTGATTGTGATTTACAATGTGGGAGATATAATATTTTCTCTTCTTTTGACCTTTTAGGAACATAGTAACTTGTGTTTTTTTGTTGTCATTGTTGCACATAGTTTTGACAATGTTTATGAATTTAAATAAATTAATTGAAATGTTAAAAAGAAAGTTCCCTGCTCTGTAATACTGGAAAGAGGAAATAAGAGGGAAGTTAATGATACTATTGATGTTAAAGGTACATTGTTTTAAATTTAAAAAGAGACACTATTGTACAAAATTGCTTTTGGGAAATAGGGATGAGAAAATATTCTATGATTGATATAAATATTAAAGAAAACCTTTAAGGGAGACCATTGAAAAGGTAGCCACAGAAGAAAAGTAAAATTGAGAATGAAAATAGTGTATTCCATTTGCTGATTTGCATGTGTTGAATCATCCTTGCATCCCTAGGATGAGTCAGTCCTACTTGGTCAGGGTGTATGATCTTCTTGATGATCTTCTTCATTTTTTTCACCAGTATCATACCGAAGATTTTTGCATCTATATTAATTAGGGAAATTGGCCTCTAGTTCTCTTTTTTGGTTGGGTCTTTCTCTGCTTTGGGGATCAAGGTGATGCTTGGTTCTAGGAAGGAATTTAGGAGTATTGCTTCCATTTCAATTTCATTTAAGAGTTTGAACATTTGTGGCAAAAAATCTTCTCTAAATGTCTTGTAGAATTCAGCAGTGAAGCTATCAGGACCTGAGATCTTCTTTGTTAGTAAGTTTTGAATTACATTTTCAATTTTGTTGATTGATATTGCATTGTTTGGAATTTTTAGAAATTTGCTCAACTTTGGTAATTCATATAGACCTAGAAATCTGTCAGTTTCTTCTGTTTTCCATCTTATTGAAGTACAGGTGCTCAAAGTAGTTATTGATAATCTTCTGGATTTTTCCTCGGTCTGTTGTAATTTCATCCCTTTCATTCCTAATTGCAGATGAAAACAACACCGAGATTCTATTTCACTCCAGAAAGAATGACTGTTGAAATCAACCAATAACAAATGCTGTTGTGACTGTGGGAGAAAAAAGCCTTCTGTACTTTTGGTGGGAGTGTAGACTGGTGCAGCCACTGTGGAAATCAGCGTGGAGATTCCTCAAAAAATTAGGATTACAGGTCCCACTTGACTGAGCTATTCCTTTTCTGGATACCTTCCTTAAAATATTAGAAGCATCACACCAGAGCACTATATCTGCACCCATGTTTATAGCAGCATAGTTTATAAAAGATAAATCTTGGAAACTGCCCAAATGCTTATCAACTGATGCTTGGATAAAGAAAATATTTTTTTTAATAAAAAAGAGTACTACTCAGCCATAAAGAATGAAAAACAAGGGACAATAATAGTTAAATGGATGCACATTGAGGGCAGATTCTTAGGTGAAATCAATAGGACACAATATATAACTACCAAACAGTTTTTCTGGTGTTAGAAACTGAGAGTATAAATGATGACCAAAATGTATAATGGATTATGTGAAATAAGAAAATATCACAAGGGAAGTAGAAGCAGTGGGGTAGTAGAAAGGAAAGAAAAACAAGGAAAAATTGGAAACAATTTTTTGTTTTGTAAATTGGAAAGGAAGAGGGGGTGGAAGGGAGTGAAAGGAAATGGGAAAAAAGAACCAAGATTCGTCACATACAGGTACAAATTCCCAATGACGAATTTGATCATAGTGTGTATCTAAAATGTACCAATTTAAAAAATGGGAGTGAATAAAACATAAGAGAAAGAAGTTAGGTGAAGAGACTTGGGTAAAAGTAGGAGGGATATCAATGGACAAGGGAAGCATTGCCTTATCCTCTCTAAACACTATTGAAAGAGAGAGGGAAAAAAAACAGCAAGAGTAAGTGAAACACATACACAGACATGATTATAAAACAACAACAAAAAAATTTATAGGGCTGGGGATTTAGCTTAGTGGTTCCGGCACTTGTTTTGCAAAATGAAAAGGTCTGGGTTTGATCCCTGGTAACAACATACAACAGTGACAGGCATGCAGATTCACGCCCACCAGCAATCAGAACCACCTATCACAGTGCCAGGCAAGGTGGCTCACGCCCGTAATCCCAGCACTTGGGAGGCAGAGGCAGGAGGATTGCTGTGAGTTAAAGTCTGAGCTCAGGACCAGCCTGAACTACAAAGTGAGACCCTTTCTCAAAATACTAAAAAAAAAAAAAAAAAAAAAACTTAAAAAAATTGTAAAATAATGGAATAAAACAGCGAGGAACAATTTACAGAAGGAGGACAACTGCAATGTGTAAAAAAATAAAAATTTTATAAAGTAAAATAAAAATGAAAAATAATACAGTCAAATAAAAAATCATGAAAGAAAATTGTCTTTTTTTTTTTTTTTGAGACAGGGTTTCACTATGTAGCTCAGGCTGGCTCTGAGCTCACTATGGGCCCCAGGCAAGCCTCAAACTCACAGCAGTCCTCCTGCCTCTGCCTCCCAAGCACTGGGATTATCGATGTGAGCCACCACGCTCAACACTGTGATATGTGGTACTGATTGCTGGTGGTTGTGAGTAACCATGCCCAGCGTTATGTTGTGTGGTTCCTGGAACTGAACTCAGGACCTTGTGCTTGCTAGGCAGGTGCTAGAAACACTGAGCTAAACCGCCAGCACTGAAAGGAAGTTTTCCATTGTTTCGGACATGTTGGTCCTTTTGTCAGTCTTGGGTTAAGAAGCAGAGCTCAGGCCAAGATATGTCTTTGCTCATGCTCAAAGTCTAATGTGGTGGTCTGTGCCCAGAAGATTCGTGTATGGCTGGAAAATAGCGTCAATGTGAGCTTCTAATCCTGTGTAACTCGGGCTAAGTCTAGCTTCTGACCACAGGAGCTGAGGCGTGATTCCTAGTTTCTATCTTTCTGTGGGATTCCCTCTGATCTGCTCTCCAGCTGCTGGAAGTCTCCTGTGACTGTCCTTTGCCCATCTACTCTGGGAACTTGGCTGTGTGAAGCAGTCAACAAATTGTTCTTGGGACCCAAATACAAACAAACAGCCCTTCCTTACTGTGGTATCCACACCAGTAACTGCTGCATGACTCTCCTCGGGCACTTGTCCCACAGTTGCTCTCTAACAGCTGACTCTGAAGGGCCACTCAGGCAACAGTGTCTCATGCTCTTCCTGCTGTTTCCAGCTGTGTGAGATTCTCCTGGTCCCACCACAGCTCCCCAGTTTTCTGTGAGCAGAAAAGCAGTTAGTTTCACTTTGCCTCTCAGCTGGTGACTATCCAGCTGCAGATGCTGACCTGGTGCATGGTCTCCCATCTGCGGCACGCTGCACTGCTTCGCTATCACTTAATCCCACTTCCTTCTCCTCTCTCAGTTCCCTCGCGCTCCCTATGTACCCTCCACTCACTGAGTCCTCTCCCAGCTATGGTTTTCCGGACTCTAGACACTTTGTCCTGCAGAACCTGAGTTGCTGGCACTCACTGCTCTGCTACTTTGAATCTCTACCAAGAACTGATCAGATCCTTGGTTAACTTTTGTGAGGAATGACGAGAAATAGAATGAAAGAGACAGAGACAATTTTCAAGGAAAAATGCATGTGGTGCCATGAAGGCCCTTTCATCAGACACAGCTCAGGATAAATCTTGATGCACACAACAATTACTCTTTGTGTCTGAACAACTGTGGTAATTATGATGCTCATCACCATTTTACTTAGAATTTACTTAGGAATTGTGAAATGGCTTCTTTTGCTTTTTACATGGTCAGTGTTTCCTCAAAAGCTTTAATCATCTAAGATAATTACATGTGATAAATTCGTAATTTAAACCAGGTCTCAGCTAAAGGTAATGCGCTAGATGCTCGTCTCTCATTTCTGAGATGAAATTCCCAACACCCAAAGTTAAAGAAAAGATTTATTTATCTCATGGATTGTAGAGGTTTCAGTCCATAATCAGCTGGCTCCAAGGCAGCGTGGCACATAGCCAAAGGGCAAAAGTTCACGGCAGACTAAATGTCGCAAAGGAACAAGGGACCTTAACAGTGTCTTCCTGCCTCTCTTATCTTATCCAGGTGACTGAGGACAGGCAGCACTCACACACTTAACCCTGGTGCTCTTGAGCCTAGCCCTGCACTGCGACTCAGTTCCAGCATCACACACTCTAGATCCATCCACCTCTGAAAAAGCCACACCTCGGGCCGGGGAGTTAGCTCAGTGATTCCGGT
>PVIR01019374.1:12019-32181 GCA_004026965.1 Petromus typicus
GTCTTGCAAGCGCAAGGGCCCGGGTTCGATTCCCCAGTAACCACATAACAATACTGGGTGTGGAGACCCACACCCAGCAGCAACCAGTACCACATACCACAGTGCTGGGCGTGGTGGCTCACGCCTGTCATCCCAGCACTCGGGAGGCAGAGGCAGGAGGATTGTGATGTGAGTTTGAGGCTGAGCTCAGGGCCAGCCTAAACCACAAAAGCGAGACCCTGTCTCAAAAAACCTAAAAAAAAAAAAAAAAAAAAAAAAGCCACACCTCATTCCTGTGAGGCTTTGAGGGGACATCTGAACATCAGGTACAACAGGCAGGACTGACTTTGAAGAACATTTCCTATTCTGATGTGATTAGGTCTTGGCCAGAGCAGCCAGAATGCAGTATGCTTTGTTTTGAAGGTAAATGGACAGGTGGTCAGAGGTCAGAATGAAGGTGCATAACGTGTAAGATTAAGATATCATTATGCTCTGAGGGACTGCTTTGAGGTTGAGACCTAACAAATGATTACAAATTGATTATACCTGGATGCATTTCTGAATGTATTAGAAATGGATATATTTCCAACAATGCATGTTGTTTTGGATACAACCCCCCAACCCCTCAGATCTGCTAATATCTAACCATCTACTTAATATTGTTGATTATTTTGTTCTAGTTTCTTGATTAATTACAACTTTTAATAAATGATTGGTAGCCTGACTTCACTTCCTTCATCTTTCTTCTTGTATGTATCGTAGAAAGGAGGTTGAATTAATGCATGGATTAAAAAGAACTTAGGTTTTTTTGTTTTTTATTTGCTCACTAGGATAAAAACCAGGATAAAAAGTATTAGAGGTTATGAAACAAAAATCCACTTTGAAAAATATTGAAGACTTCAAGTTTTTTGTCACAACAAATCCCTGAACATGTGTATTTCTAGTTATGTTGTACATATTCTTTTCCTGTAAATGTGGTTTCGCCGGCATGTAACTAATGTAGACAAAAAGTCTTCGTGAGAATAAAAGTGATGACTAGAAGGCAATGTAAATGGCTGATGCCTGGAACAAATTGATTTTATACAAATGCAGAAAATTGCTACTCAGTTGAGAGGTGGGGCAAGGCAAAGGGAGAGATTAATGGTCATTGTTTTCCAAAATGGCTCTTGGGAGCTTCCTTCTATTCCTGAAGGAACACTTCCTGTGCCATCTTTCTAAAAAGCTACTTATGTTGTTGGCCTCTTAGGTCTGTACACCCAGGTTCTTTTGGTTCCCTCTGACCAAACAAAAGTAGATCACTTATTTTGATAAAAAGAAAAAAGATTCATTTAAATAATTTCAGCACTTGGGAGGCTGAAGCAGGAGGCTCTCCATGAGTTCAAGGACAGCCTGGACTACATAGTGAGACTTTTTTTCAAACAAACAAACAAACAAACAAACAAACAAAGCTGAGGTGATGGAGGAGCCCTATTTGCCTCAAATTACCACCTCACCTTGTGAATGATTCCAGTTCTTTTCTAATAAGGCTCACAGAGGCGGGGAGAACACCACGAGACAACAAATACCTCCAGGCTTCTTTGAAACTCCCAGCCATATTTAGTTTTCTCTCTTTCCAATACAAAGGAAACAGGTCCCGATCTTCTGGGGCCAGCGTCTGAAATTTTTTGACTTACTTAGGCTGAGAAAATAAGGGGTGTATTTTGTGCGTGCAACAGAAAGAATTTTGGAGAAGCCACTTCTCTCTAAATGAAGCTATGTATTTTAAAACTCTAATTTTGATAGTTTCCTTTGGCCATGAAAGCTATAATGCCCTACCTTGCTTTAGCCCCATCCTTAATCTTGAGGTGCCACATTATCTGGCTGGGTGTTTAATGTTGAATTGGAACATTGACTCCATCAAAGATAGCTGGAGCATAATTAAGGTAATCTGATTGCTTGAGCCTGAAAGAGGCCCCACTGAAGATTATAAGGCCAGATACACAAGATGCCAAATTTAGGAGTGTAGTTGCTACACCTGCTGGAAGGTCTTTTTGCTTATAGACAATCATTCCAGAAAAGTCTTTTTCATATCTGTCATGCCCAATAGATAAGGCTGTTACCGAGAGGCATGGCAGAAAACCATAGAAAAGAGCAAAGACAGTAAATTGTGTTCCAGCTGCTGCAGTCCCAGGAAGCCTGACCCCAACTGCACACACCACCCATCTCAATAAGCGCGATCTCACTCTCTCTGTCCCCAAATTCCTCAAGGCCCTAAACTCTTCCCTTTTCAAAAAAAAAAAAAAAAAAAAAACCCTTTTGTTGTCACTACAGCTGCTGAGTTCCTGTTGTTCAGACTCAGCCCACTTACTCGTTCACACAGGCGTGTGAGCAAACAAGTGCATTACTTATACAAAGCCCGCTGTGGGTGAGCTCTGACCCCGTCCCTTCTGCCTCCATTACAACCTCTATAGCTCAACTCATGTTTGGTAGGGTTGACACAGGTGACAATTCGATGGTCATAACTTTCCCTTTGTCTCCAAATGCATTTTTCTTATTCTCTGAAGGTATTGCCAAGTGACTCTTGGTGGTTTTGTCCCTTGGTACCAAGGTAGCTTCCTTGGTAAAATCAGGTCAGGTTATGTATCTGGTTATGTGTAAAGGGGATGTGCCAGACAATTGGAATCAGTGTCATAAAACACTTTTTGATGAACTTGAGCAATATAGGAGATTTGGAAAAAGTTACCCTAAGGTTTATGCCATTCATTGCCAAATCTAATCTAATTTATACTGTAGTCAGCATCTCAAAGTATTAAAACATTGACAAAACTTTACAAAGCTTGCAAATAGATGTAACACAAGCCAGAAAGGGCAAAGCAAATGCAGTCTGTCTATTGTATTTGAATTAAGAAACATGATGACTAAGTTAATTATAGAAAAACAATTTTAATGTGTAATAAGGGTAGTTCTTTTTTTAAAAATGTATTTACAGTCTCCTTTTCTGTAACCAATGTGAATTAACATTTGGAGAGAAAGCATGTCATTTACTTGTACTAAAACTAAGAATTACAATTTAGAAAAACTTTAGAATTTCTTAGGTACATACTACAGAACTAGAAACATTTTGAATATAGTTTATAAGAATCAAGGTCTATTTACCAACTAAGTGCATACATTCTTGGGAGAAAGGTAAGAATGTGCCTTACTAAGAGAAACATGGTTAAATGACCATAAGCATTATACAAGATAGCAATTTAGTAGAAGAATGTAGTTGCTTTTATAGCATATTGCTGCAATGGCCATGACTGAGTGCATTATACCAGGGTAATTAGACCCTTAAAATAAGCTTTAGTATATATAATAGTTTATTTAACTAGTATAAAAACTTTAAACAGATATCTAAATAAACACAACCTTATAAACTTCTTCTAAAGAATGAAAACATAACAAAAGATAGTAAAGAATGCAAGCATTTATTTTCACAAAGACAAAGCTTCTCTTCTTATAACTAGTGAGATGGCATCTCAGCATTGTTTTCATCTGCATCTCTCCAGTGACCAGTGATGTTGAGCATTTCTTCATATGCTTCTTCGCTGCTTTTACTTCTGCCCTTGAAAAGTATCTATTCATTTCAGATGTCCATCTTTGAATCAGTTTGTGATAGCCAAATCTTGGAAACAATCCAAATGCCTATCAACTAGAGATTGGATAAAGAAGATGGGGCTTTAAAAAAAATAAAATCAAGTATTACTCTACCATAAAGAATAAGTTTGAGGGCCGGGGAGTTAGCTCAGTGGTTCCAGCGCCTGTCTTGCAAGCGCAAGGGCCTGGGTTCGATTCCCCGGTAACCACATAACAATACTGGGTGTGGAGACCCCACACCCAGCCTCAACCAGTACCACATACCACAGTGCCGGGCGTGGTGGCTCACACCTGTAATCCCAGCACTCGGAGGCAGAGGCAGGAGGATTGTGATGTGAGTTTGAGGCTGAGCTCAGGGCCAGCCTGAACCACAAAAGCGAGACCCTGTCTCAAAAAAAAAAAAAAAAAAAAAAAAGAATAAGTTTGAGTCACTTATACTCTAAAGGACATAACTTAAGGGTATACTCAAAAGTGAAATAATAGGTCACAGATGTGTAAATACCATATCTTTTCTCTGATAAGAGAAACTGAAGATGTAAATGAGTTCTAGAACATATGATAGATATTCAAAGTGAAAAAGGGGTAGGGATAAGTAAAGAAGTGAAAAAAAATTATGGTAAAAAGAGAAGCAAAGCTTATGTATATTGGTGGCAGGGGTTGGAGGGTGGGCAGAAGAGTGGGAAAAATGGGGATTAAGTCACATCATATACTGGTACAAATTCTCAATGTCGAGTGTGATCATGATGTATATATAAAGTATGCCAATAAAATCAATTAAGAGATATAAAAAAGGAAATGCTTCATTAAACCATTTAATTTTCCTATTTTGCTACTTGTGAGATAACAAAGAGTTTAGTGACTTTATGTATAATATTTTGGATTTTTTTTTTTTTTTTTTTTTTTTTTTTTTTTTTTTTTTTTTTTTTTTTTTTTTTTTTTTTTTTTTTTTTTTTTTTTTAGTTTTTGGGACAGGGTCTTGCTGTCAGGCATCCCTGAACTGAGCCTCAAACTCACATCACAGCAATCCTCCTGCCTCTGCCTCCTGAGTGCTGGTGTAACAGACATGAGCCACCATGCCAGGCACTGTGGAATGTGGTTGCAAGGGATCGAATCCAGGGCCTTGCGCTTGGAAGGCAGGCAGCAGAATCACTGAGCTAAATCCTTGGCCCTGGAATTTTTTTTTTTAAGAGAAAGACTGGTTGCTGTTAACATCTTTAGACAAGGTAATGAAGGGAAATAGTGAGCTGAAAGATTCAAGTTCCCAGCTCCAGACATGCATAAACATTCTGAAGCCTCCCAGGTGTGTCTTAAAGGAAAATATTCTCTCTTTTAATTGAAGTCATCAAAAATCAAACACAAGCCTTCGTGGTACAGTTGGTAGGATTGCATGGCAAGTTTAATTGTTCAGCATTGAAAGACATCAGTAGTTAAAGTAATAGTACTGATGTGACCGTAATAGAATCCTATAGATTGGGATGGAGATGTTTGGGGGAAACCTCGGGAAATTGAATTCCTAATTTCTCTATTTTTATTCATTAGAATGTGTGACAAATAATATATTCATCTTGGGGAATCAGTAAAAATATAATCTCATCTTACTTATTGTTACTTTTCCTTCCTTCCCTTCCTTCTCCCCTCACCCTCATCTACCTGTGCATTATCCCCTCTCTTTTATTTTACTCTTTAAATTATAACACACACACATACGTATGTAACAGAAACCATGTAATATATAATGTTTCAAGTCTGATATATTTTACTTCTCATTATGTTCTCAAAATGCATTCATCCTCCCACAAATTGTTCCTATTTATATATTCTTATATCTGAGTATCATTGCCCAAAACTTCACTATTATGGATTATACTATTGTAAAGATGGATATGCATATATTACTATAATATAACCCTTGTGGTAAGAGACCCAGAAGAGGCATAGTTGGATCAAATAGAATTTCTACTTGCCAAGTTCCACAGGGTTGCACTAATTTACATTCCTACCAAAAATGTAGCATGTTCCTTTTCCCCAGCAAGCTTGCCAACATTTGTTGCTTTTGTAGTTTTTCATGACATCCATTCCTTTTGGAGTAATAAGGAATTTCAGTGTTGTTTTGATTTGAATGACCGAAAATGCTGAACATTTTTCATGTATATAGGAAACATTTGTATTTCTTCTTATGAGAAGTGTTTATTCATTTTGATTGTCCTGTCAATTTTTTATTTCATCTTGTATTTTTCAGGTCTAATTTTCATGTGGACTTTACACATCAAATTGAACCCAAGAAGTAGCTGACTAAACTTTATTTCTATTCTGTAGACTATCTCTTCATTCTGTTGGTTGTTTATACTGATGTCCAGAAGTTCTTTATTTTGACACCCCAGTTCTTGGTCTTTGGTATTTTTTGTGCCTTTGTTCAGGAGTTTTTGCTTGTGTCCATATCTTTAAGGGCTTACCTATTCTACCTTTTAGCAGATCTAACATTCCTGTGTTAATATGTAGATCTTTCCTCCATGTTGATTTGATTTTAGTGAAAAGTTATGGGTGAAAGATATGGCTGTAGATACAATCTTCTGCATGTGTATGTCAGTTTTCCTAGCACCATTTGTTAAAGATGCTATCTTTTCTCTAGCAAAGATTGTCAGCTCCTTTGTCAAAAAGTAAACTGTAGAGAGTGACTAGGATTGTTTCTTTAGCCTCAGTTCTATCCCAGTGATAAAAATGATGATTTCTAAAAATGATGACTACTAAAATGCTCCTTTTAACATTTATCTTTGTAGTATAACTTGAAAACTAGGACTATATGTTCTCTGCTTTATTCTTGTTCCTCTGGAATGTAGTGGATACTCTGAGTCACTTCTGATTCCATATAAATTTTGAGTGCCTTTATATTTCTGTGAAGAGGTATTACTTGGAATTGCATTAAATGTACATATTAGTTTCGATAATATGGCCATTTTGACAATATTAGTTTACTTATCCACAAACAGGGAATATCTTTCCACTTTCTAGTGTTCTCTTCAATCTCTTTTTTCTTTTTAAAATGTTTTTAATGCACTAAGTTTATTAGTACATTTTAGGTATACATTATTATTCCATTTATCATTGGGATTTTGTATTCTACATGATATATCTCTGTGCTTGCCTTTTACCCATCCCCTTTCCCTACCTCCTTCCACATCTCTATATTTTCAAGAATTCCGTTTCCATCTTTCCCTTCCTTTCTCATATTTTTCCTTCCCTTTTTTCCTTTCCCTACCTCCCCTCCCTACTTTCCCTTGGCTTTTTCTTCCAATTTCACATTATCTATTATACATTTTGGTCCTCATTGATACTTTCAGATTCTTACACCAGAGAAACAATTGGTATTTACACATGTGTGCCTATTTATTTAACTTAAGATCCTGGCCTCAAAACGCTTCCATTTAGCTATAAATGTCTCTAGTCTACAATTCTTAATGGCTGAGTAGTACTCCATTTTATTTTTTTTAAAAAAAACTTTTGGTTTTAATATTTAGACCTCTGATCCCTTCAATTTTAGTTTAATGCATGGTGAGAGATATGGGTCCAGTTTTAATCTTTGATGGATTGGAACCTAGTTTTTTCAGCACCATTTATTTAAAAAGCTATCTTTCTTCTAATGAAGGTGCTTGATTCTTTTGTCAAAGATAAGGTAGCTGAGTATTTCAGGTGTTGTTTCTATATCTTCTAATGTGTTTGATTGATCCTCAGATATGTTTTATTGCTAATACCATGTTTTTATCACAGTACCTTTGTAGTATAGTTTCAGGTTAGGGATTTGATAGTGCCTGCCTTGTATTTGTTGCCTAGAATTACTTTTGCTATTCTAGACCTCTTCTGAGCTCAACTGAATTTTTGTATTATTTTTTCCAGTTCTGTGAAGGAGCTCTTGGAATTTCAATTGGGATTGCATTCAATCTACATACCAGTATGCTATATATTGAAAGTATGGCCATTTTCACTATGTTGGTTCATCCTAACCAAGAACAAGGGATGTCTTTCCATTTTTTTGATATCCTCTTAGATCCCTTTTTTCAGAGTACTATAGTTTTCACAATAGCAGTCCTTTACTTCTTTCATTAGATCAATTCCTAGGTATTTCATCTTTTTCTGATACTATTGTGAAAGTAGATGTTTCTCCAGTTCATTTCTCAATGAGTGTGTTCTTCATATACAAGAAGGCAGATGATTTTTGAGTGCTGACCTTGTACTCAGCTACTCTACTGAATTTGGTTATTAAGCCTGGAAGACTTTTGATGGAGTTCTTGAGGTCCTCTATATAGAGTATCAGGTCATCAGCAAATAATGAGAGTATTATTTCTTGGTTTCCTATCTTTATTCCTTTTTTCCTCTTATTAAATTTCTGTGGCTAATATTTCTTGAACAATATTGAATGGGAGTGGTAAAAGTGGACATCTTGCCTTGTACCTGATTTAGCCTGAAAATTTTCAGTTTTTGACCATTTAATGCTGTTAGCTATTGGTTTTTCATAGATGAGTTTTATCAGGTTGAGATAAACACCAGTTTTCTGTAGGGTTCTCATCATGGATGGGTTTTGGATTTTGTCAAATGCCTTTTCTGTGATATTGAGAGGGCCATGTGGTTTTTGTCCTTGGTTCTGTTAATATATTCTGTTACCTTTATTGATTTGTGTGGATGAATCATCCCTACATCCTTGTAAAGAGTCTTACTTGGACAGGGTATATGATCTTCTTGATGATTCTCTGTATTCTGTTTGCCAGTATCTTATTGAGGATTTTTGCATCAATGTTTATTAGAGAGATTGGCCAGTAGTTCTCTTTTTTGGTTGGGTCTTTCTCTCCTTTTGGAATCAATGTAATGTTTGCTTCCAGGAGTGAATTTAGGAGTGTTGCTTCCCTTTTGGTTTCATTAACGAGTTTGAGGAATAGTAACATTATCTCTTCTCTAAAGGTCTTGTAGAATTCAGCATTAAAGTCTTCAGGACCATGACTTTTCTTTGTTGATAGATTTTAATTATATTTTCAATTTCACTGATCGATATTGGGGTGTTTATCATTTCTGTATCTTCTTCATTCAACTTTGGAAGTTCATATGTGTCTAGGAATTGATCTATTTCTTCTGTGTTATCCATCATATTGGAGTACAAGTTGTCAAAGTAGGTATTTATTATCCTGCAAATTTCTGCTGGATCTGTGGTAATTCCCTCCTTTTGATTCCTGATTACATGGATTTGAGCCTTTTACTTTCTCTTTTTGGATAAGGTTGGCTAAGGGTTTGTCAATTTTATTTATTCTTTCAAAAAGTAAACTCTTCAATTCACTGATTTTTTTTTGTATCATTCTCTTAGTTTTCATTGTATTAATTTCTGATCTAATTCTTATAATTTCCTCCCTTGTATGAGCTTTGGGTTTATCTTGCTCCTCTTTTTCTAGTAGTTTGAGGTTCAGCATTAGGTTGTTTATCTGTGCTTATTCTGTTTTCCTTGTGCAGGCATTCATTGCTATGAATTTCCCTCATAGAACTGCTTTCATTGTATCCCATAAGTTCCTGTCTATTTTACTGGCATTATCATTTAATGGTAGAAACTATTTCATTTCTCTTTAAATCCTTCTGTAACCCATTGGTTGTTCAAGAGGGAGTTGTTCAATTTCCATGTGTTTGTGAGGTTCTTAGAATTTCTTTTGCTGTTCAGCTCTAATTTTAAGGCACTGTGGTCTGACTATATACTGGGGATAACTTCCATTCTTTTGCATTTACTTAAACATGTTCAATAAACTAGCATGTGGTCTATTTTGGACAATAGCCCATGAGCAGCTGAGAAGAATGTATGCTATGACTTTGGGGTTGAAATAATCTGTAGATACCTATTATGTTCATTTGTTCAAAAGTTTGGTTCAGTTCAAGTATTTCATGATTAATCTTTTGTCTAGTCAATCAGTCTATTTGCAACAGTATGGTATTAAGGTCCCCTACTACTATTATATTAGTGCTTATCTGGCTTTTCATGTCTATTAACATTTGTTTTATATAGCTGGGTGCCCTAGAATTTGGTGCATAAATATTTATGAATTTCATCTTTTCTTCTTGGATTGTTGCCTGTATGGGGGTGTAGTGTCCTTCCTTATCTGTCTTAATGAGTTTTGGTTTGAAATTTATTTTGTCTGCAAATAAGATAGCCACTCCTGTTTGTTTACAGTTTCCTGTAGCATGGAGAATTGTTTTCCATCTTTTTGCTTTCAGTCTATGGCTTTCTTTCTAAGTTAAGTGTTTCTTGTATGCAGTATATTGCAGGATCTTGCTTCTTAATACATTCTGGCAGCCTGTGTCTTTCAACTGGCTCACTAAGGCCATTGACATTAGTGATTATAACTGATACATATTGATTTAGCCCTACCTTGATGTTTTCCTGTTTTTGGCTCTTCTATTCTTTCATTTTCTCACTTACCATTCAGTTTCTTGCTTTACCCAATGATTTCACTCCTCTGGGTTTCATGGGGTTGTGACACTATTGTCTTTTTCTAGAATATTGTTTAGAAACTTTGGGAGTGCAGGTTTTGTATACGTGAAGTTTCTTATGTGTTCCTCATCATGGAAGTATCTTATTTCCCCACTGATTTTGAAGGATAGTTTTGCACGATATATCAGTCTAGGCTGGATATTGTTAAGGCTTGAAATACTAGACTCCAGGCTCTCCTTGACTTAAATGTTTGCATTAAAAAGTCTGCTGTGATTCTGATGGCTTTCCTTTGTATGTGATTTCTTTCTTTTCTCTGATTGCTTGCAATATTTCATTCTTCTGTTGGGCTTATAGAATCTTGATTATTATATGCCTAGGTGTAGATTTTTTAAATATCATTGCCACTTGGAGTCCTATATGCCTCACTTATCTGTATGTCAGATTCTTTTCCGTTTCCTGTGAAGCTTTCTGTTGCTACATTTGTAAACAGTTTCTTTATATCTTTTGCACTATCTCCTGTTTCTTCACTGACTCCATTCAGTATTATGTCATTCTTTTACCTGTGAATTTTTCTGCCACTACAACAGATTTTTTATATCTTTTGCACTGTCTCCTGTTTCATCACAGATTCCAATCAGTCTTATGTTATTCTTCTTTGCATCATCTAGCAGTCTCTGGATTGATTTCTCAAAATCTTTTGCTATTTTCCACAAATTATTCCTTTCCTTTTCCTGGCTGCAGTCTTATATTCTATGTCTGATATTCAGCCTTCATGTTCATTCATCCTATTTTTCAAACTTTCATTGGAGTTTTTCATCTGGAAATTTGTTTGAAGCTGTTTCATAGATTCCATATCTTTTGTAATCTGAGATTTTATTATGTTCCTGATCTCTTCTTTAGTGTTATTAATTATATTTTCCACTTTGGACACTATCCGTTTTTATCTGAGAAATTATTTCTGATTTCCATTTTCTAGATCCTCCTTTGATACTGGCTCAAAGAGTTCTGGTGTTTGAGTTTCAGTTTGTTCTATTCTTATTTTGCCTGGCTTCCTCTGTGCTGATGATCTTTGTGTCTGGGTTTTAAACTTTTCCTCTTCTATGTTTTTGTTGTTGCTGATGTTTATGGTTTAATTCCTGGCCTGCTGTCTGGGTAGTATTTAATGAAAGTCTCTTATTTCTTAATATTTGGAACCTTGAGGAGATGGCTACTTCCTGGGTTGTCCTTGGATCTGTAATGGTCTTTAAGTGATCTCAGCTCTGTCACACCATGGAAGGTCCTTAAACAGAACAATCACATCACCTCAGTTGACATAATATAATCAGTATCATCAACAGTCTCAAACACAACATAGGAAATGACAAGTTCTGGCAATTACTATTCTCATATCTTTAACCTCATGAGTTATATCTGTTACCATATGGCAAAATTTGGAACTAACCAGATATATGTTTAATATTCAGGTCCTTCAAAATAGCAGCATCACCCTCTGGGAATAAAGAGTTATGAGAGAAATGGGTGGGGTTAGAGAGACAGAAGGAGAGGAAAAAATTAGTCATAAGGTTAGATGATACATAAAGATCATACAAACCCTGGGAAACTGATAGAGGTCAAAAGAGACAGAAGGGACAAATACAAAACAGAACAGACTAACAATAGCAGGATTACTAGAAACTGTATTCACTCTCCTATAATAGTACAGAAAAGAGAGAGTAGGGAGGACTGAAATGCATTAACTTCAGGGAACTGACTTTGACCAGAGGACAAGAGAGGATGAAGGAACAAAAGAAGAACAGGGATACCCAGCAGCAACAGGCTAACAGGAGACTATTTTCTCTCGTAAAAAATGAGAGAAGAAAAAACCCAGAATTGGACAGACTTAGCAATGAGAGTAGAGAAAACAAGAATGAAAGAGGAGTCACTAAAAGGAAAGGCACAGAACAACAACAGCAACAACAGTAACAAAAACACCAAGCCAAAAACACTACCAAAAGGGCCTTTCATGGTGTGGATCTGCTGTCCCCTGAAGACAGTATGGGCAGTAGCATGTAGACTGGAGTTGACTAATCACAGGGAGATAGCTGTCATCCCCTTCCTAGATTCTGGCTATAATGCCTGAGTTGAGCTCAATGAACTCCTGAAGGCTTGAGCTCTGCAAGAGTGCAGTGTCTTGTAGGTGGGACTGACGCCACAGACTCATCAATGGCTGTAGTCATCATGATTTCTTCATTTTTCTAGTGGATACTTTTTCATGGTGGTGGACCGGGCAGAGTCAAGCACCAAAATCCCTGCTGGGTCTTAGAAATGCTGCCGCACTTATTCAATGTGAACAGACAAGACAGAGTCTCTGTGGGCTCCTCCTCTCACACTGGTCGTGCCAGACTCAGGGACAGGGGGCATTGGGAAAGGCAGACCAGTCCCACATCAGAGGTCTGCCTGTGCAGGAGCAGCCCTCACTCAGCATAGGGAGAGAAGTAGATGAAGTTTCTGTGGGTCTTCTTCCTGTGTTTGTTTTAGGAAACAGGAATTTGGAGAATTGGATAAGTGACAAAGCTAAGGAAAAGACAGCATATTAATAGGAATTATGAGCCTATTGAAATAAATCAGGTAACACAGAAGTGGTTATAGGATAGCGGACAGCCTTGAGCCTAGTATATTCAAATACCACCTTTGATAGCTTATTAACTACATTACCTCTTGGAAATATCTCTCACTGCATCTTATTTTTCCTGCTTGTAATATTGTTAATAATGCCAATTTAAGGAGGCCAGGGATGTAGCTCAGTGGTGCCACCCTTGCCTTACAAGCTCAAGGTTTTGAACTCAGTTCCTAGTACCATAAAAAATATTGCCAACTTCACCTATATGAGTATTAAATGGCTAACACTGAAGACATAGTCAAGCAATGCTAATTAATTTCCCCTTTGCCTGTGGAATATTGTGGTAGCATAGAAGAAATATGTGTAGGGGCTGGAAAATAACAATTTGGGGAAGAAAATAAGGAGGGAAATGTATTGCAAGGACCCAGAAATGCTCTTAAGTGAGAATTGGAGTGCACAGGAAAAATGAAGAGACAGACCTCCGTGTAGGAAAAGGAGGTGGCACGGATATATAAATACCATATCATTTCCCTAGTGTGAGAAACTGAAGGTGTAAATAAGTTCCAAAATGTATAATAGGCATTGTAAAACAGCAAGAGTATGTTTAAAGGGAAGGATAACTGAAGGAGGGATGGGGAAGACAATGAAGGTAAAGAAAAAATTTGATGTTGAAAGGAAAAAATTGAAACAAAGCTTATGTAAGGATGGCAGGGGAATGGGAAAGAATAAGAATCTAGATATATCATGTACATAAGCAAATTCTCAATGATGAATGTGATCATAATATATTCCTAAAATGTACCAATAAACTCAGTAAAAGGAGGAGTGGATTTAAACCCATGACTGAACAGAAGGGACAAAGAAGGTCACTAAGCACTTCTTAAGGGAAAAATCCAAGAGTAGGAGATAAAAAATGATAAATGTATACTCACCGAATATCAGCACACTCAACTATATTAAAAAAATTAATGGATTGAGAAATCAGATAAACACCAATTCAATTATAACAGGGGACCTCAATATCCTACTACCACAAAGAAAATTCAGCCAGACAAAAAAGAAACAGAATTTTATCAGAGCTGCTCCAATGCTTTGAACAAATGGAGTTAGTAGATATCTACAGTGTTCTACCCCACAGCAACAGAATGCACATTCTACTTGGTAGCACATGAGACTTTCTCAAAAGTGGGACACATACTACTTCATAGAACAACTTAAGTAAAGCCAAAGGAATTGAAATTATTCTGTGCACACTATCAGGTCATAGTACAAAGGAATTGGAAATTAATGGCAAAAGAAAACAAAAAACTGCTTAAACACATGGAAATTAAATAACACTCTCTTGAAAAACCAATGGGTCACAGATAAAAGTAAAGAAGAAATCACACAGTTTTTACAATGAAAATGACAATGACAAAATTACATAGTAGAGGTGGAAGGAAAGCAGTTCATTGATGAAAATGTATAGCAGTGAATTCCTATATCAGAAAAACAGAGCAAGCTCAAATAAATAACCTAATATTGAACTTCAAACTTCTAGAGAAAAAAAGTAAGTTAAACAAGGGGGAAAATTGTAAAGATCAGAGCAGAAATTGATGAAGTTGATACTAAAAAAAAGGTACAAAGAATCAGTGAATCAAAGAGATGGTTCTCTGAAAGATGAAATCAAATTGACAGACCTTTAGCTAACCTTACAAAAGGAAGAAAAGTGAAATGAAATGAAATGAAGTTAGGAATGAAAAGGTTAAATCACAATGAGTCTCATAGAAATCCATATCATCAGTATGTACTTTGAAACCATGTTCTCTAGTAAGATGGAAAATGAAGAAATAGATTCCTAGATATACATGAATTACCAACGATGAGTAAAGAATATGTAAAAATTCTAAATAACCCAATATCTGTCAATGAAATTAAAGATGTAATTAAAATACCATCTAGAAAGAAAATCCCAGGCCATGAAAGATTCCCTGCTGTATTCTACAAGAACGGGAGAGAAGATCTAATGCCACTACTATTGTACCATGATAAAAAACAGCACGGTATTAGCCAAAACCCAGGTCTCAACATCAGTGCAACAGAGCAGAAACACAATAACTCGGCAGTACACTTTGAAGTCAGAGATTGTTATACCCCTGCCTTGCCTTTGTTACTCAGCATTGTTTTTGCTTTTCTAGTTATCTTCTGGTATAATGAAGACATGATATTCTGTGTAGAAGATCCAAAAACTCAGCCAAAGGAACACTAGACTTAACTGCCAGATTCAGTAGAGTAGCTGGATACAACAAGGTCAGCCTTCAAATATCAATATCCTTCTTGTACATGAACAATTGACTCACTGAGAGAGAAATTGGAGAAATAATTCCTTTCATAATACAATCCAAAAAGTGAAATATCTAGGGATCAATCTAACAAAGAAGGTGAAAGACCTCTACTCTGAAAACTACAGCACTCTGAAAAAGGAAGAAGAAGATTTCAGAAATTGGAAAGACATCCCTTGCTCCTGGGTAGGAAGTACCAGTATTATCAAAATGGCCATACTCCAAAACTCCCATGTAATTTTAATGCAATCCCAATTGAGATCCTGACAGTCTACTTCACAGAGGTAGAGAAAATAATCTAAAAATTCTCCATTGATTTTGAAACATGTCTTGTGGGGTACATCAATCTTAGTTGTAGATTGTTTACTCTTAGAGCTCAAAGTACTTCACTCTATGCTCCTTTCCTTACTAGCTTGTATTGACAAGCCTGCTGTGATTTTGAAGGGCTCTTCTTGACAGATGATTTATTTCTTTTCTCTAACAGATTTTAATATCCTATTCTTATACTGAATTTCTGAGATTTTGATTATTATTAGACCCCAGTATAGATTTAATTTGGTCATGTGTATTTGGATTTCTGTCTGCCTTGCTTATTTCTATGTTAAATTGTTTTTGCCCATGTTTTGGGGAAATTTTCTGCCATTATATTTGTTAATAGATTTTTTTCCTAAATTTTGAGACAGGGTTTCACTTTTGTAGTTCAGGCAGGCCCTGAGCTCAGTCTTGAACTCACAGCAATCCTCTTGCCTCTGCCTCCCAAGTGCTGAGATTACAGGCATGAGCCACTACACCAGGTATTGTATGTGGTTCTGAATGCTGCTGGGCATGAATCTCCACATGCAGCATTGTTATATGTGGTTACCCAGGATCGAACCCAGGCCCTTGCACTTGCAAGACAGGTGCTGGAATCACTGAGCTAAATCTCCGGCCCTAGATTTTTATTTTTTCTTGATACAGGGTCTTGCTTTGTAGTTCAAGCTGGTCCTGAACTCAGCCTTAAACTCATAGCAATCCTCCTGCTTCTGCCTCCGGAGTGCTAGGATTACAGGTGTGAGCCACCATGCTCAGCACTGTGGTATGTGGTACTGATTGCTGGTGGGCGTGGGTCACCATGCCTGGTATTGTTGTGTGTGGTTACCAGGGATCAAACCTAGGACCTTGCACTTGCTAGACCGGCCCTGGAACCACTGAGCTAAATCCCAGACCCTGTAAACAGACTTTTTTAATGGCATTTTCACTGTCTCTTTCTCTTTCATTGACTCCAGTCAATCTTACTTTGCTTTTCTTTGCATCATCTTGTAATTGGTGGATTGATTTTTCATGGCTTCTTGCTGCTTTCAAGATATCTTTCTTTTCAGGGTCAGGAACTACAGTCCTGTCTTCTTGATCTGAAATTATGTCCTCATCTTGGTTTAAATGATTGACCATACTTTCCATGGACTTTTTAATCTCCTGGATATGTCTGAGTCTGTTTCTTGGATTCCATTTCTTTGCTGTGTGGGATATTCATGGTTTCCACCATTTCTAAGCTCCTCTATTTTTTTTTGAAATCTGTGTCCACTCCAGATTTGTTGAGCATGCCCTTCATTTTGATTGTCATTTCTTTATTTACATGAAAATAGGCTTCTTTGTAGCCTCTTCTATCTATTTGCTTACTTCTGCAGCTGTCATT
The DNA here is from genome assembly GCA_004026965.1 of Petromus typicus. NCBI lineage: Eukaryota > Metazoa > Chordata > Mammalia > Rodentia > Petromuridae > Petromus > Petromus typicus. The sequence goes on from PVIR01019374.1 coordinate 28,666, forward strand.
TAAGAAAGTTCTTGTTGGAGGTTGCTTCCAATTGCCTCTGTCTCACCCTTATACTTGTCCTGAGTGAGCTGGAAGTCTGGAGTTGCATTTTGATTCTATACCTTGGAATTATCTCCTTTTACAGTTTTTAAGCTTTCTGAAATGTTGCTAGTAGATTTCTCACTGTAGACAGCTTTATCTCTAATATGAAGTTTTCTCTGGGAAATGCCTATTCCTCAGAGATGTTGTCTAGGTTTAGGTGGTTCTTAGTCTTTTGTTCATCCCAAGATCCTATCTTTACAACCTATTGATGATGAGAAGTTGATATCTATTAAGTTCAGCATCCAGTCCTTTTGTATGAGACTGTGGTAGTGGTTGTGACCCAACATAATCATAGTGTTGTCATACACTGGAGAAAAACTGAGTACAATAGGTATGATATCCTGGCTAGCATAGTACAATTAATAGTATCAGTAATATCTAACACAATCTAGCAACTGACACACTGTGGTCCCTATTTTGGTACATTTAACAATATGAGCAAGCTCTACCATTGTGTAACAAAATCCAACATTAACCAGGAGTTTGTACGCAATGAGTTTTCTTTTCATAGTGTTACTTTATCCTGTGGGAGGGCAGTTAAAGTGGGATAGGAGCAAAACAGAGAGAAAAGAGAAGAGAAATACAGTAGAAGCAAGGATGTAAGGCAAAAGATGAACACCCAGGCTTTGAGATACTGGAAAAGAGGACACAAGAGAAAGCATGAAGGAGGAGGCAAAGGAATATTGAAGCAAATCAGAAAGACAAAAGATATGGACTATTCACCTGAACTTATTATAAAACCAAGAGATAGTTGAGGAAAGAGAGAAAGAAGACAAATGGAACATAATAATAAATGTATAGAAACTAACCAGCAATGCTCCCCCCCAAGAACAAACAAAAAAAACCCAACTCAACCAGACAAAAAAAAGGAAAACAAATCAAGCTAAAATTTCTCTGGTGTCCACAGTTCTGTTAGTGCCTGAGCCTGTAAATGCACTATGCAGTCTTGCCAGGTCTGCAGTAAGACCAGTACTGGACAGAGGGCTGTTCCTGGCTTTCTAGGGTGATAGCTGGGGCCTTTTCCCAGCCAGCAGGCTTCCAGATGTTTCTCAGCTGGAGCCAGCCAGAGGCTATTGTCAAGTCCTTTCTGGACCTTCCCTGGGTTTTTCTGTTCCATACCTTTGATTTCTTTTGCTCTCTGGCTGTAGGGTGGAAAGGGTAGGTGCCTTTGTCTCACCCTGGCTAGGGTTTGCTTGTTTGTTTCCATGGTTGCAGTGCAGGGGTGTGTGTCCCCTTCTCAGGCCAGCCAAGGCTGCTTGCCCATCTCCATCTCCAGTCACAGCGCAGAGGCGGTGCTTCCAGTCCTTTGTAGTCAGAGCCAGTCTTAGTGGCCCTGGGTGGTCTTGGGAGCAGAGTTTGGGTGGTCCTGGTCCTTACTTCTCATCATAAATTGCCTCAATCTGCTGACCAACTGCTTGCAGTCTACTGTGACTGGATGGCTCTTCCCTTCTTTCTTTCAGGGCAGCAAAACAACCTTGGAACTACACTGTTTTGCCATCAGAGTTCAAACGCCAGCCTTTCTACACAAAATAGCAGCCCCAGCCACCAGCTGCCTCCCTCCAGGAGCCATTTCACCTCATTTACCAACTATTCACTTGGAGCATGGGGTGGGGGGGTGGGGATGGGGAGGTGGGGGTTGGGGTGATATTGACAGGGTGGGGTGGGGCTCAGGGATATCGCCTTGTGCTTTCACCACTGCCTCTGACCATACAGGACTCTCAATCTAGAGCCAGTCTCTAGCTCTTAGTGAACAAGAAAGTTGGTTGCACTGATCCTCGGTCTGCTACATTGCATGTTCTCACCCTGCATCAGTAATCTCTTTCGTCTGTGGTAATGGATCCTGTTTTCTTCTTCTCTATCAGCTCCCTGTGGTTCTCATGTGCCCTCTACACCCTTGTTTTCTTTTCCAGGCCGCTGATCTCCAGACTCCGGGCACTTGGCTTTAGAGAGCTGGGCCGCTGGCACTCACCGCTGCAGGACTTCTTTCTCCTGCACGTTACTGATGCTATTAAAAGATGAGATCAAGCCAAATGTTCATCTACTGATGAATAAATATATAAAATGTGAAATATAAACATATTTTATTCAGCCATAGAGACTAATGAATTACTGACACGTATTACTGCGTGGATGAAGCTGGAAAACCTTATGATACAGGAAAGAACCCAGTCACAAACGATCACATATATGATTTCATTCATACAAAATGTCCAGGATAGGCCAGTTTGACAAAGACAGAAAACAGATGTATGGTCACTTCTAGAGGATGGAATACAACAAGAATGGAGAATGACTGCTAATATTTGTGGGATTTCTTTGTGGAGAGCTGAAAATATTTCAAAACGTATTGTGATGATGGTTGTAGAACTCTGAATACAGTAAAATGTTGAATTGTAGACTGTAAATAGGAAAATTGTATGGTACATGACATCATATTTTCAAAACCCAGGTTCTAATAAAAATTGTTAATAGTGAAACACAAAGTTTCCTAAGGTGGATTTCACTTGGAAGAGTAGGAAGTTGAGCAAGTGAATCTATTCATTAAAATTCTGAGTTCTTTATTTTATGTATTGATATATGTTTGCTGTATATAATAATTACATTTAGCATTACGCTCTTTTCAGAGCATGTACTTTATCTGTAATTTACTTTTACATTTCATTTTACCCTTTCAGTTTAGAACTAATGTCTTATTTATTACTTCTATTGTCTATTAGTTTAAGGATGGTTCAACATATGTAATTCAGTAAACATAACACACTATATTAACAGACTCAAGGACAAAAACCATATGGTCATCTCAATAGACTCAGAAAAAGCATTTGACAAAATCCAACACCCATGCATGGTCAAAACCCTACAGAAAATTGGAATAGATGAATTTTATCTCAAACTAATAAAAGCTATTTATGAAAAAACAACAGCCAGCATCATACTTAAGTTCAAAAATTGAAACCTTTCACACTAAGATCAGGAACAAGACAAGGATGTCCACTCTCACCACTCCTGTTCAATATAGTGCTGGATGCATTAGCCACAACAATTAAACAAGAGAAAGAAATTAAAGAATAAAGATAAGGAAAGAAGAAGTTAAAGTGTCATCATTTACTGATGACATGATACTCTATATAGAAGATCCTAAAAACTCAACTAGTTGAAGAACCTAGTAGGGCAACATAGCTTTCTCTTTACTCTCTGGATTGTGGAGAACTTGCTGCTTATTAGGTGTGGATTTCTTTTTTTTTTTTTTTTAGGTTTTTGGAGACAGGGTCTCGCTTTGTGGTTCAGGCTGGCCCTGAGCTCAGCCTCAAACTCACATCACAATCCTCCTGCCTCTGCCTCCCGAGTGCTGGGATGACAGGCGTGAGCCACCACGCCCGGCACTGTGGTGTGTGGTACTGGTTGCTGCTGGGTGTGGGTCTCCACACCCAGTAT
>PVIR01019375.1:7148-32000 GCA_004026965.1 Petromus typicus
GGGTGTGGAGACCCACACCCAGCAGCAACCAGTACCACATACCACAGTGCCGGGCGTGGTGGCTCACGCCTGTAATCCCAGCACTCGGGAGGCAGAGGCAGGAGGATTGTGATGTGAGTTTGAGGCTGAGCTCAGGGCCAGCCTGAACCACAAAGCGAGACCCTGTCTCAAAAAACCTAAAAAAAAAAAAAAAAGAAATCAAAGAGCCAGGGGTGTGGCTCAGTGTTCTGCACTTGCCTAAGATTTGGTTTAATCTCCAGTACTGAGAAAAGAGATTGTAGAAACTCAAAGGGTTCTCGGTAAAGTCTGCTGTGCAGACGGCAGCTGATAACTTAGGGAATAAAGCTGGTTTTGCCTTGTGAGGAGCATGACTTGTTGGGTATAAAGAGCTCAAGAAAGGAAATTCAGCTTCAAATGGGCCAGCGTTCTAACAGCAGGATTCCTGTGGTCTGGGGGAAGTTTTGTCCCTCCCTAAACACTTTACACCCTCTTCAAAGTATAGATAGCTACTGAGGAGAGAGTGATTTCTGTCACTGGGAGGGTAGGGCAACTTCACTTGAGATGTTTATTGATCCCTTTTAATCTATATAGCATGGTCAAATTCAAGGATTTTATCAATTCATTGAAATTTGATAGAGGTCACCTGTAATCCCAGTACTCAGGAGGCAGAGGCAGGAGGATCGCTGCAAGTTTGAGCCCATGCTGGGCTACATCTTGAGTTCAGGGCCTAAACTATGGAGCAAGACCCTGTCTTTAAAATCTGACAGAGATCACTTTGTTTGGGTTGCTGTTATCCTCCCAGGACTAAAGTCTGTTCATTTTCTTGTTAATTTATTCGTTGCTATTCTACCTTTAAGTGTCCTCAGAAAAATTCTACTTATGTAATTGCTATAATGTGTAGCCTGCTTTGTTTTGATCCAGTCACAAAGAAATAAGTAAAACAAATAGTAGCAAATAATTCAAATATTTATTGTCTCTCCAAAAAATCGGAGGTGGGAATAAGTACATTAGATGTAATGAAATCGTGAAAAGCCTTCCCTCTCTGTGCCCCAGTTGCTCTGTCGATCGATGGCTCTCAGCGCCATCTGCAAACTTCCTCCCTGAGATTCACCCGGAAGCTCTCCTCAGACCCGCCGAGGGCCTTTCCGCGGTTCTTCCCTGTCCCCTTCTTTCCCTTTAGGTCTTGCTCCATTTCTCCACCTCTTGCTATTTTTCCAATTGTCCTCCTATCCCATTTCTTATATCTGTATTATTAAGCCCAGGGAAAGGGAAAGAAACAAACCCCAGAGTTAGCCTGAGACACACTGAAAGAAATAAAGTTGAGATCATCAGCATGTAACGTTATTTTTCTCTTTGTTGCTTATATAAAAGATTTACAAAGTACTATTTAAAAATTGAAGAGCCAGACTAAGAAGCCCATAGATTGGCGTGAAAAATAGGATGTGCAATTGCACGCTGTTGAGTAATTGATGCAGAACTCTGATTCCCTTTGTATTTCTCCCCATTGGAGAGTAGAACACACATCCATTCCCCGATGACAAAACTGTGCCCAGCCCTTAACTGTGAACCATGAAAAATGTGATGTGCTTCACAAGCCCCAGAGAAGCGATCTGTAGCAGTAGCTGCGGGTGAGGTGCCAGGGGACAGTGCCAAGACACGACAGGGAGAGGTGTGGGCCAGCACGCTGAGGTCTAAGACGACAGCTTTCTGATGGTCTCAGTTGACTCAAGGGTAAAACTTTGTGGTGTTTGGAAGGGAAAATACAGTCAGTACCAGAGAGACAAAGCGATAGTGTGTGAGAACATGGTGAGTGACAGTGCCAACCTCGGGCCTTGGGGACTCAAGCGAGAGAAGAAATGGGGGAGCAGCTGGACTGCACGTGCCTCTGTGGAGGAGTCGCTGACTGTCCGGCTCCAGCCTGTCTGGAGAAGTCGGTCAGTGTTATGTCCTCTAATTCTTCAAGGCGGACCGAAGGCCAGACTGCTCTGCGGCATGTCCACGCTTTACACACTCACCACTTAGACATAGACGGAGTATTTATGGGCTGAGCAGAACGCCCGCTGATACCCAGTCCCCCGTCTCTCTTCAGAGGGAGGCATCAATTTCATGCCATTGTTTAGTAACTCTGCATCTGTCCCTCCCCGAGATGTCGCTCCTCGGCAGAATCTAGAGGTAGGTGTCTTGTGATGCCTTCATGATCAGGTTCGTGCCCAACCATTCACTGCAGTACCGATGCCAACTGCCAGTTAGTTAGCAGGAAGTGCCACAGCTGCAAGGCACAGTCCTGGGAGTCATGTTGGATGCCAGCTGAAAGACCAGGTCTCAGTGTACCCTGCTTCTTCCCAGCTTGGCTGCGAATCTGAGACCCTTCCATCATCTCCTCAGTGTTAGTGTTTGACGAGTGAACACACTGTGTGAAAGTGTTTAAAGTAGGGTAACAGGATAGGATATATTTTTTAAAGTGGAAGGTGGGCTAGAAGTTAGTGAGAATGTATTCTCGGGGCACTCGTGACTGTGCACCATCGGCAGGTCGTTTCTGCTGCTCATAAACTCTATGTCTCACTTACTAGGTTTCAGGGAAGCATGATTTATCTGCTAACCCGGTCATTTTCAGGACTGTGCTTTTCAGCCTCTCTTTTCGCCACATTTCTGCGGTTTAAGCACTTACGGCAAAGGTATGTTAAAGTCAGAGAAGGAATCCCTGTTCCCAGTGTATTGCTGCTTGAGACTTTTCAAGGTAGCTCTGTTTTAAATGCCAGATTTTATAGAAATGGGTACAAGATAACAAATTGTCTAGAGGAATGTGCCACTGAAATATATTGCTGTGATCATAAAAAACCTGTTGTTAAAATATATCTTGATGCTGTTTTCTATAAAATTCATTGGTTGAACAGAACACATAATTCATACTGAGTAAAAACAAATTTCCAGAAAGTTAATCCCTCCTCCCCATCCAACTACCCCCAGAGTAGCGGCTCTGCATTTGAAAAAAAGGATTCTTTGTGAAGACTCCCTTGGCTTTGCCAGTAATCCCAACGGAATAACTCCTGTTGGTGCAGATTGAACTGGTCAGACATGAGAGTGAGATGTATGCTTGGAAATCCTGCCTGTTGACTTTTCCCCTAATATCCCTGTCCCTACCTCTAAGTCTGTTTTGGAGTCAACAAAAAAGAAAAGCTCTTGCCTGACATATTCTCACTGCAGCTTGAGATTTCAGAGCTGCCCTGAAGCAGTTCTTGGTTCTTTCTTTAGGAATACATTTACTACCAGCTGCTGCCAGGGGCGAGGTTTTTTCCAGGGGCATTCACGTCCTGGGAGCACAGTCATGATTTGCATGTGGAAGCAAAGATGGTGACGTGATGCTTCATCAACTGCTAAGTCACAAGCTCTGCTAACTGTATAGGAGGCGGGGTGATGCCCTGTGAGATGCCCAGATCTTTTTTCCCCATTTGCTGCCAACAAAGCCTTAGAGACAGAACTGAGTTGAGGGTCTGGAGGTTGGGAGGCTGTCCTGACCTTGTTAGGGAGGCAGAGGAACACGTGACACTGAAGCCTTCGCAGCGTCTCTAAAGTTAGGGAAGGCGGGGGAGACCCAGGGCCCTGCCCAGGGCTCCATTACAGCCTCCAGCAGCAGATGTGAGATTTCTGACCTCCAGGACTGTGAAGGTGTAAGCATGTGGTGTTTCAAGCTGTCAAATTTATGGTGATTGAGAATTAATAAGCTGGTTGGTTTAACTATATTCACTTATATAAGCCACGTGCATAGTATTTTAACCATAAGAGAAAAGCGATTTCCAAATAGTCTTAGCATTTCTATCCATATGCAGATTTTTATTAACCCTGCATTGCTGTGTTACTGTATTCTAGATAGATAAGTGATAAAACGCTTTTTGTTTTTTGTTTTTTTACTCACAGCAATCCTCCTGCCTCCTCTTCCCAAGTACTGGGATTACAGGAATGTGCCACCATACCTGGCGTTGTGGTGTATGGTACCGAGTGCTAGGATTACTGGCATTGTGGTGTGTGGTTACTGAGGATTGAACTCAGGACCCTGAGCTTGCCAGGTGAACGGCAGAACCACTGAGCAAATCCCCCCAGCAGTAAAGTTTTTAACATTTGAATACTTTGTGTGCAGCACTTTACACAATTCCGTTATGTGGAGCAAGCTGTGGCCTGCTTGGTTTGTAGCTGCAGGAGACGGGACGGGAGTGGCTCCACTTGGTGATCTTTTCAGCGTGGTCACAGCTTCATTGGGGTTTCAGGAGCATTTTCTGAGTTAGAGGGTTGTGCACTTCTCATGAGTTACCAGGGTGCATCCCCATGGGAGTGGAGCAGCATCTGTACGTCCCAGGTCTGCTCTGCTGATGTCCTGCACCTCTTCAGGCTGTGACTCAGCATCCTGACATTGGAAAGCGAGACTGCTCTCCCCAGAGCCGGGTGTACGTGCCGCAAAAGCCGGCCGCGTTTCAGTAACGATGGGCAAATACGCCGCGCCGCGCACATCCAGTGATCCGGTTGTGGACTTAGCACCAAGGGCCTTTGTTGGTATCCCAAAGTGTCCCAGGAACCCACTGCAAGGGTCCACTGCGGGAAGAGCACCTGCGTTCTGCTCACCAGGGCACCCCAACACCTGGTAACCCCCAAGTTTGCGCAGTGGAGGAATTCTGAGAGGGGAACTTGAATTTCGGTGACTTGCCTCTATTTGTCATTCTAAGTGCTAGTCTTTATCAGCATGTGACTGTTCCCTGAGGCCTGGGGAGGGGTGTGTGTGTGTATGCACACACATGTGCAACAGTGTCACTAGCCATGCAATGTAGAGGACAAAGATCTCTTTTCTAACTGCAGTCTTTGAAGCTAAAATATATTCATTTTAACAATTGAATTGCAATTTTGGGGGTGGGAGGAATTTAATTATCATGATCGGACATAATTTTTAAAAAGAATAGTATTAGAGTGTTATGCTGGAGTCAGGTACATCTACAGATTTTTCTAAGGATTATTCCTGTTTGTTTTTATTTGACCATAATTCTAAGAGAATTTTCATCCTGCCGTTATTTGTCCTCAGCTGCCCGGAATTGTGATTTTACTTGGCATGTGCCACACTGAGGGACGTGCAGTGGAAACGAAAAACCTACATTGTCCTATGAAGTCACAGTAAAACGGGGCACAGGAAATAATGTTCTTGGGCCGGGGGTTTAGCTCGGTGGTTCCAGTACCTGCCTTGCAAGTGCAAAGGCCCAGGTTCCATCCCCGGTAACCACATACAACAATGCTGGGCATGGACACTCATGCCACCAGCAATCAGTACCACACACCACAATCCCAGGCGTAGTGATCACTCCTATAATCCCAGCACTCGGGCGGCAGAGGCAGGAGGATCTCTGTGAGTTTGAGGCTTGTCTGAGCTACACAGTGAACTCAAGGCCAGCGTAATCACCAAGTGAGATCCTGTCTCAAAAAAAAAGAAACAATGTTCTTCTAGAAATAATAATAGGTTTGTACTAATACTAGTATGTACTAAATTGGTAGCAAAATTAAATACTTATATATAGTAAGAAAAAGACATGAGGACGTATTTTTATCTTTGATTTGATGGGTGCCTTCCGTCTTGGTTAAATTTTGTTTTGCAGTACTAGATTGAACCCAAGGCCTTTCACGTGCATGGTCAGCGCTGCACTGCCGAGCTGTGTACCCGCCCTTGTAGGTTGTTTTCTGTTTTCTCTTATTTACTTGGGTCCTTAGAAATCCATGCATACAGAGTCCACACAGTAAGTAACTAATCTGTGGTTCTGTGCTCTTACGAACCAGGCACAAGTTGTGTTTAATAACAAAGTGAAGCCCCTGTGTGCTGTTTATTTCCTCTTCAGAAAAACCCACCTTGGTTTACTCCACCTTAGTAATTCTTCCACGGATAAGCAGTGCTATGTGGCCAAGGAAGATGCAAATGCCAACGCTCGGGCCCGGGAGCTGAGCCCCATGCAGTAAGTCTGGAGTTGGAAAATCGGGTTAGACAAGCAGGGAGCACCAGCCTGGACTCAGGGACAGGACAGCACAGTGACAAAGACTGCAGCCAAGAGCCAGTCGAAGGAAAATGCCCTGACAGCGGGAGACAGGGAGGCAGGCAGCTCTGATGTTTCTACAGGAGGCGAGCAAGGGAGTGTCCCGGGCTCCACTGCAAGAGCTGGGCTCAGGGGAAAGAACTGTAGCTGATACCGAATTTTATGTTGGCCTTGTGATGGCAAAAGTAAAATATGCTTGGGGCTGGGGATTTGCCTTAGTGGTTCCAGCGCCTGTCTTGCAGCGCAGGGGCCCGCGTTCTATCCCCGGTAACCACACACCATACTGGGAGTGGAGACTCATACCCAGTAGCAATCAGTACTACATTCCACAGTGCCGGGCGTGGTGGCTCACACCTGTAACCCCAGAACTCGAGAGGCAGAGGCAGGAGGATTGCTGTGATGTGAGTTGGAGGCTGAGCTCAGGGCCAGCCTGAACTATAAAGTGAGACCCTGACTCAAAAAAAAAAAAAAAAAGTAAAATATGCTTTCACAACAGGAAATTGTATAAATGTCAAAGTTGTTTGCTACCTTTTCCTGGTCACCATTTTCTTGTATTTTCACCAAATCTATGGACTTCTATGGCCACTTGTATACAGTCATTGCTTTGGGAGGATTTTCCTGTATTTTGGATTTGTTTTTGCCACAGAACTGGAGTCGTGGTATAACATGGTTCTGTAAGTTTTTTCATGCAGTCATGTTGTGTCTACATGTTTGATGTAGTATTGCAGTAATCTTACGTAGCAGTACTTTTTGGTGGTGCTGTACTTCCCAAGAGAAGCAGTTTTTAAAGAGAAATGTATTAAAGAACACTATTACCTTTGTGATTGATCACTTTTCATATTTTCTACTTTCTGTAGCTGTTAGCCCGACAGCGGTGGCGTTTTTTGTTGATTTGGTTCTTACTTGATTTGCCTTGTTTTGATACTCGATGTATGCACACAGTACTGTGTCCTGACTTTGGTGCGTTCGTCTGGGGCTCTGGGATGGGAGGAAAATGTCTTCAGAGGTGAGACTTAGATAAAAACACAGGCGCATCGAAAATTCTTGGGAAGGGTTAGTCTGGATTTTTTGTTTTTTAAACATTTTTTCAAAGCATCAAAACAGCTTGAGCACATTTCCTAATCTTCTCAACAAAGTGTGCAGTGTCAGAGGCAGACGGGACCTTGAAAACTGTGTCAGCCCCTTGCTTTTGTTTCCTTCAAAGCTTTTTATCGTCCTTGGAGAGAAGGTCACAGCTGAGTCCTCGGACGCCAAGGCCAGAAGCCCGCTCCGTTCCAGCGGCCCTTCCTCCTGGCCCTTGGGCCGGAGTCCACCACGTCAGCCCTTCTTCCCTGGCCTCTGAGATCCCGCACCCAGGCCACTTCATCTTCAGGTCAGGGACACATTCTGATTAGCAGCATGGCCGAGAGCAGCCTGGGCAGTGTTTCTGACCTTGGCTTGTGAATTCTGGCTGTGCAGCTAAACTGCGCCCCGAGACCTTGGGAAGTGGCCCGGCTTTCCCTTGGCCTTCCTTATCTGTGCACAGAGATGAAACTGCCTATCTCTCGGCTCTGGAGACCGCTGGACATTGTCACGTGCACAGCACTGTGCTCGCTTCCTTCATCTACAAGCTGTTAGAAGAAAGCCCTTTAAGTTTTTCTTCATAATCTTTTTAAAAAACTAGAACTCAATTTTCGGACAAAACGTATGTGTCATTTTCTTACATTAGGAAGAAACCCTCAAAGATCATAAATACTCAAGATGTTTCTGGATACCAAATGTATATGGTATAAAATTCAAAAAATACAAAAGAGACCAACAAGAAAAATACTTTCTTATCCTCTCTCCCGGCTCCCTGCTGTGCTTCTGGAAGTTTGTTTTAGCGGTTGTTTGGGGCAGCCCTGTAAGTGAAGCCCGTGAAGACGCCTGTGAAGTGTGAAGTATTCTCCCACCTCCGACTCCCTGTACGCGTCCTTCACTGTCTGTCCTTAAGAGTCTCACTAGCACCGGTCTGTTGAGCTCCAGCGTGTCCTGCTCACAGCTGAGCTACAAGTTTGTGTTTGATTTTACTTAGATTTATATCCACAGGTGCCCAACCGCCGACTCTCACTGAGGAGTGCAGTGCAAAATATGGATGTCTGTGCCGCCTCCATCAGGCAGTCAGACCCCAGATGGTGACTTAAGAGCTGTGCACCCCGACAGAGTCACACAGACGCGTAGACGCTGATGCTCGCTGGAGACGTCTGTCATGCATTACAGTGTTGAGTGTTTGTGGCTGACACGTGTTCTTTGTACTCAGGTGTCGGAGTCAGGAGTGGACTGTGTATTTGCCCATGTGCAGGAGTGCTGAGGATTGAACACAGGTCTCAGCGTGTGGCACATGGGCTCTCCCTCTGGATGCCCCACTGTACACATCCCCAACTGGATTTTTTTCATTTTCCATTTTAAAATTTTGTTTTGAGTCAGTCACACTGCTAATCAGAACAAGCTGTGACAGCTCATGTTTCGAGAGAGCAGATCTCAAACAAATTAGATCTATTTATTATTCAAAGGTAGTAATTGAAACTGGGCGTGGTGGTGCACACACTCCAGAGGCTGAGACAGGAGGAACTCCATGAGTTTCCAACCTGAATTATATAGCAGGACCCGGTCTTAAAAAAAAAAAAAAAAAAAGTCATCGTGACTTAAAAGCAAATACAACACATTATAAATTTTTTTTTAAAAACTACTTAAATGTTAAATGTCTTTCATTGTTTTTTAATACAGATTTTAGTTTTATATTATTAGACAGGTTTGTGGTACATAATACATACATCCCTCATTTTGGGGGATGGGACCCTGCACGTCATACATCTTGGTCCTTTGTATTTCCTCTCTCCTCCCTCTGTCTCCAGGTCCCCTTTCCTCACTTTCATTTTTTTTTAGTTTATGTTTGTGACATAGAGTGATTATATTCAGATGCATCTTAAATCTTTTTATGTCCCTCTCCCTCATTCCACTCTGGCCTCTTGCTTCCTTTCCTATTCACTTGCTTCCTTTCCCATCAAAAGATCTGTCTCTTTGGGCCGGGGAGTTAGCTCAGTGGTTCCGGCGCCTGTCTTGAAGCGCAAGGGCCCGGGTTCGATTCCCCGGTAACCACATAACAATACTGGGTGTGGAGACTCAACCCAGCAGCAACCAGTACCACATACCACAGTGCCGGGCGTGGTGGCTCACGCCTGTAATCCCAGCACTCGGGAGGCAGAGGCAGGAGGGTTGTGATGTGAGTTTGAGGCTGAGCTCAGGGCCAGCCTGAACCACAAAAAGCGAGACCCTGTCTCAAAAAACCTAAAAAAAAAAAAAAAAAGATCTGTCTCTTTGTTTCCTGTTACCAGTCTTTTGTTTTGCCCTCTATTTGCATTCCACCTACCCGAATGAGAAGAACCAGCTGGTATGGAAGCTTGTGTGTCTGGCTGTTTCACTTAGCCTTGCGTTTTCCAGGTGCACCCTTTCCCCTTTGTATGTCTCAGATTTGTCCTTCTTTGTCATGGAGTAGTATCTCATTATGAGTAGGTACCTTATTTTCTTCATCTTCTCAACTATCAGTGAACATACGGGCATGTTTTTCTTTCATTTAGCTGTTCAAAATGATTTGTGACGTGCTTTTTAGTGCACAAAAGAAATACATACACTTTTAGGATCCCTAGAGAAGATGAAGAAGCACTTGCTTTTCTGCAGGGTCTTTTTTCCCATTTTTCCTTAAGGTAGTGTTAACAGACCTCTCTTCTGAGGATGAGTCACCCTGATAAACAGCGATTCGAAAAACAAATCAAGAAAGCCTAAAAGACAAAAAAATAGTTCTAAAAAGGAGCATCAAGAGCATTAACTGTTCCGCATTCATCAAGAGGAGGCGTTAAAAAAACATATTTCCATGCTGTAAGGATTTTACTGAAAACTTCCAGACACCAATCTCATTTCCACATGCAAGATCAATGTATTCCAATTATGTTGATAACCTCCAGAGAAACAAATTTTCTAGAAGATTCCAATTCAAATAAGAGGGATAGCCAATTGGAAAATTTGAAGTATTAACTTGTAGTCTTGGGTCAAGGATTTAGCTCAGTGGTTCTGGCATCTGCCTTGCAAGCACAAGGTTGGAGTTTGATCCCCAGCACCACATAACACAATGCCGGGGGTGTTGGCTCACGCCTGTAATCTCAGCACTCAGGAGGCAGAGGCAGGATAATTGCTGTGAGTTCAAGGCTTGCTGGGGTACATAGCTCAGGGGCTAGCCTGAACCTCAAAGTGAGACCCTGTCTCAAAAAAATATATAGTCTTTGTGAAACAAGTTTGGTATTGCTATTTTCTTACATTTTTTCTGAAGTAACTCCTTTGCCGTGTATGTTAAGCGCAATGTTCTGTGCAGATAGGGAGAAAATGAATCAAACAATGCATCCCTTTTGTTATTGCCATGTGTGGAAAATCAGCCTCTAATGAGATTCCCCAAATAGTGCGCCATTCATCAGAACACAGCCAAAGAGCTAAGTTATTTATTAAGGTTATTTATTGTGGAGAGAGTGAAGTGGGGACACTGAAGTAAACTTGAAGGGGAAAATGCAGATTAAGAAGCAGTGTGGCTCAAGTTGTGAAAAGCTAGTTTTTGACACCTATTTTCTCTTCTAAAAAAATCTTTTGTTGAATGGTGTAGAAGGTTCACTTGGAACACAGTTTTGGTTAGCTACTGTGTTAGGTCGGGGTCATCCGTCCACAGGCGCCATTTTGGAGATGGCCCTTGGCCAGAGGCTGCAGAGGCTGAGCTCCTGCATCAGGCGACACGTCTGGGCTGTTCAGGCTCCGAAAGTCATTTAAGCTTCCAACAATAATCTGAACACTAGAAACTTTTATTAAAGGCATCATCAGGCCCAGCTTTGCAAAGAGAAACCCGCTCTTTTACCAAGATAGTTTCAAACCAGAGGATAATGAAAACATGTTTACTGAAAATAGTGGCTTTTTATGAGTGTAATTTTGAGCAAGCAGACATAAAAGGACAGCTGCACCAAGAGACAGCAGAGTTTTCCTCTATGGCTTTGTCCAGCTGTTTTGCTGCAGGGCCCAAGGCCTTCATAACATCTAAGAACCTGGCAAAGCAAAAGAGAGATGGTAGAAACTAGGGAGATAGGTGTCTTTTAAATGGGAAGGGGGTGGAAAGCTGGAGGAGGAGAGAGACGCGGAGAAGGAAGTGAAAAAAACAATGACGATACATCATAGATTACGAACTACAAGCGTGCAGTAATAAGGAAAGTGATCTGAAAGGGGAAAAAGAGCCTCCTGGGGGCCAAAGCCTCACAGGGACCTTTCTCAGTGGCTCTATTGGTTTAACTATCATGGAGAAAAGCAACACAAAATCAAACCTTCCTCCCTGAAATATCCTACAGTTATGTCACTTTATACCCACACATTTCCTTATTTATTACTCAACATCCAATCGTCCAGATGGTCAGGAAGGCAAAGGAAGTAGAAATGTTGTAAGAGGAGGTGCACAGGGCCTGGACCCTTGCGTGCAGACTCCTGGAGGTCAGAGAAGCCAAGACCTGTGCTCACAGGTTACCTTTGGTGTTGCACAGACATTCTTGAGGGAGCCAGGTAAGTGGAGTGACATCAGCGGACTACAGCGAGTCATCCACTGTAAAATATTTGGAATGGTTGGGTTTTAGTGAATTGTTAGAAACTGCATCGCGTTCATCTGAGACTCAGGAGCAAAGAATTGGAAGTATCAAAGGTGTTTACTGAGACACCAGTCAGCGCCTAGTAATTGGAATGATAATCATGTGTTGTCGTTGTGTTAGTTTCAAGCACAGGAATTTGTGCAATTCCTTCAGCGCTTCTGTCTTAGGCACGAAGGACAAGAATTGCTCACGTCGGAACTGGTGCATGTCTTGCCAAACCTTGGCACTGAGTTTTGGAACAGTGACAAACGATTTGTTTTTTACTAGATGCTTGACAATCAGTGCAAAGGTTCCACGGAAGACCAGCATGCTGTGTTGTTTTTTAATGTAACATCTCCAGCGTGGCATTATACTAAGGTGGTTGTCTGTCTTGATGTTTTAGAGACACTCAGTGTTTAATAGCCTATGGGAGGCTCATACCTACAGCATTTCCCAGTACTTTTTTGTAGATACAGTATTATGGATATAGAATTCAGGAAGAGCTGCAGGTCACAATATAAGAATTTTTAAAGTGATTGCAAATGAAAGAATAATGAGAAGATATTAATGTTATAAAGTATTTCCTGCATCAGTTAAGTAATTTTCAAAGCCTGACAGCGTGAAGTTAATAGGATTTCTTGTAATAAATCATGTCCCTCCCTCCCCCTCAGATTGAAGAAGAAAAAGCAAGCCAAACAAAATGCAGAGACAGCATCAAGCGTAGCTACAAGGCCTCACCCTGGGAAGGAAGACTCTAATCCTGTCGTTTTTGATCAAGACAAGTGCAGCCTTGCTGCAGAAGAGGCATATGTTACTGAGGAGAAGAAAAAGAGGAAAAACAACCAGCTGAAGGAAATCAGGCGCACAGAGCTCAAGAGATTCTATAGTGTCGGTGAGTGTCTGATACTATTTGAAAGACTGATCTGTAAGTGACCATAATGATGGTGGTAGCAGTTCACTCAGCAGCAACTGAACAAAGTTCTTGCTGTATGTACATAATTTTATGTCAAAGGGTAACAGTGAAATAATATCGTGTCCATTCAAGTTTGTGCTCCTAGCATCTGGCACAATGTCCTGTGTGTATTTTGTGCTAAGAAGTGCTTATCAATGGCTACTTTCCTCCTGAGAAACATATCTCCTTTCTAACATGCATAGGCATAGCCATAAAAGGGTTGATAAAAAGGACTATAGCTTTTGTTTTCTTTTGGAGAAAGGCCTCGCTGTGTGATTCAGGTTTGCCTTGAACCCACTATGTAGCCCAGGTTGGCCACAAACTCACAGCGATCCTGTTGCCTCAGCCTGTCACGCTCTGCAATAACAGGCATGCACTGTTACGTCTGGCATGACCTTAGTTTTTGACATTAGCTGTAGACAAGAGAAAGTGGTGATGACACGGCTTCGTATCTGTCAGTTAAATTTTTTAAAGCCCGAGGTTTTGGTTAAAGAGAAGCTCTGA
The DNA here is from genome assembly GCA_004026965.1 of Petromus typicus. Classification (NCBI taxonomy): domain Eukaryota; kingdom Metazoa; phylum Chordata; class Mammalia; order Rodentia; family Petromuridae; genus Petromus; species Petromus typicus. Next base: position 20,327 of record PVIR01019375.1, read on the forward strand.
GGAGGTCCCAGGGTCCTGGTGTTTCCCAAACAGTCTCAGTGTCAGAAATGGAGTATCACTGTGACAGCCATGGCTGTCCTGGGCGTCTGACTCAGGAGCCTGGGCCACCGTGGATGCCAATGGGGGCACTGGAACCAGAGCTTTGGATGTGTAGGTTGCCATGTTCTCTGGGAGAGAAAACCAAGCAAAGTTCTGAGACAAAATGCAAACCCAGAGCAGGACATGTGCCTTGTAGACCAGTGAGGACGACCCTAATCCCAGACCCAGCCAGCCAAGCTGTAGGGGACAGGTCTGGTCTCCGCGCCTATGGGAACGTGCAAACTGTGCTGGACGAACATGGCACACTGGCACCAAGGCGACGGGTCACACTGTTCCTTTGCCATGTCACCTCCAGGAGAGACGGAGGAAGAGCCTGCAAGGACAGCGTGTGGTCTGTAGCCAGCTGTGGCAAAGATGACTAATGCTGTGTCACATGGCTATGTGGTCCGAAAGTCTACCGGCATCCCAAAGCAGACTTCTGTGTGAGAGGGAACTTCTCACAGTTGAAGATGTTATTTCCAAAGAGAGAGAATCAGGGAAAGTGACTTTTACGTCCTGTTCTGTAGGCGGCTTCTGTCTCAGGATAGCTTTTCGATGATGTGCTGAGTCCGTGTGTATTGCTGAGCCTAAAGCTGGCGCTGTTGTCTGTCCTAACTTTTCTGGACCTCTCGGAGGCAGCCCACTCAGTGTCTCTTCCCGGGCGCCCGCCCCGGCCCTGGCCCTATCTCTGGCCCTGGCCTGCTTAGCATTCCCTGTGCATTTCCCTGTGTGTTATGTTCACCACTTGTCTGATTCCCCATCACCCGGCCGGGGTGATTAGCACTTGGAGCATCTGCAACATGACAGGTGTCCTCTAGTGTGCATTGAGTGGGAGAATTAATACATAGATGAGTGAACATTGGTTTTATCTTTTAAAATTGTAATTATTCACTTATTTATTATACTGGGATCGAACTCAGGACCTTGCCCTTGCCAGGTAGGTGCTCTGCCTCTGAGTTACATCCTCAACCAACACTGTTTTTATTTATTGTGTTTTGTGAAAATTCTGGAAGGATAACAGTGATAGTGTTGTTATTGGGTCAAAATGATTGTGCAGTTTTTATTTGATAGGCGTAAGGAAAGAGAGCTCACAGTGATCCTATAAAGAATAAAAACGAAAACGGCTGGTGTAGAGGTCTGGGGCATTTCCCGGGGAGAACCCAGTGTTTAGGTCAAGCCTCAGCTCCAGACCTTTTCCACACGGGGCTGAGCTCTGCTGGGGCTGACCTGGCATTGTCTATCCAGGGCACCGTTTGGACCACTAGGTGGAGCATGAGCCCTCGAGTCAGGGTCATTGCAGGCCAGTTCTGCTCCTTGCGGGGCTCTCAGGGGCTGAGACTAGGTGAGGAGAATGTGGCTGCCTGACAGGGTGTGGACTTCATCTTGGGGGGTCTTCCTTGTCCCTGAGGTGACCCAAGGGGGCGCACAGGGCTGTGCTTGTCAGCGCCCCTGGCCAGGCCCAGGGCACACTGAGCACTTTGCTCATGGAAACAGTGGCGCTGTGTCTGTTCCTGTAGAGTGTGAGAAAAACTGCAGGAGGAGGGAGGAAAGGGCGAGTCTGTGTCTGGAGGTCTTTTGAGGTGCCCAGTGGATTTGTCTCTAGAGACTTACATTAGCATTAAAAGGCCTGTGATTTGCTACCTGCAGGCAAGAAGAGAATTCTGATGTGTAAACGAAATGACCCAGGGAATGCACAGAAAGCGGATAACAAATGATAATCTGGGCAGGAAAAAACTCTAAGGATATAGAACCATACATTAATAGTTATTTCTCAGAGTACAGAAATTGCAAGGGAGTTTGTTTTCATCTTTCTATGTTACATATCATAAATATTAATAATCAGAAAATACACAAAGCTGAATAGAGTCAGAGGCAGAACTTCGCAAAGAGAACATCAGATAAGTGTAAAATCCTGTCAGCTATATGCAAGGAAGTGATTGCTTTCTGTAGATTTCCACACCATATCTAAACTATCACTGGTCTTATCTAAAGAACCATATTTTGAAAAAACATTGTTTTTCCTTGTTGAGTTTCTTTTATCTGAGCCTCACGTAGGCCTTGTGCAGTGATTTATTGCTAGCTCATGACACCATAAAGGAACACAGCAGTTCAGGGGCTGAGGAAGAATGTTAGGGAAAGACTGAGTCACTAGGGCGCCGCTTAGCGCAGTATAGAGCTGGTTCTATAAATGTTTTGTTTTGGTTTTGAGAGGAGAGTAAGAAAAAGGAAGTAGAGTAATACATCCCTACAGATGGCGTCTGAAAACCTAGATTCAGCACCACACTGTGTCTAGTATCAGAAGAAAAACCTTCTAGAGGAGATGGACTCAACTCCTCCATACTTCATTTGTATTTGCTGAAGTGTGTGTCTCCTTTTGCACTTACTGTTGATGGTCACTCTCAAGGAGTTGTATGCTAATAGTATACCTGGACATACCTTTCAGAATCAGCTGTCTAGTTATATTTGCCGTGAATATATTGGGGCATTTTTAAATGGATTGGAAGATAAATTGTACTGTTACAGGATCAAAATATATTGATTTGTCCTAAATTTTACTACAGGATGCTTTTATATTATTAAACAACTGCGTTCTTCCTTAGAATAGCACACATCTTTATTCTGAGCACTTGGAGATATGAATGGGAATGTTAGCAGCAGTGGGTTACATTTCAGTGTAGGGAAGTTCTTCATTAGAGATAGATAAGTGGTGTTCAGATTAGAAAAAAAATGGAGAAATTTTATAAATGAGAGAGGCAGGCCAAATTGGCATAAAATATGGTTATGATTATATAGTATTTGAATAGAAAGAATTTAATACCAAGAATCCTCAATAGCAAAGAGGATATAGAAGATACTTGTATGTAGAAGGTTGTTGGTTGTTGTCTATGTGAGGTTTTCCTGGCCGGAGAGGGTGAGGCGCAGAGTCAAGCACAGACCCTGGGGGAGGTTTCTGGAACTTCTGATTTATTCAGGCTTAAGTGTTACATATATAGCAAAAGGTCACAGGGCGGGGTGAAGGCTAGGAGGAAGGGAGGGTCTATAGGTTTGACCTAGGGTTTTGCCCAATAAGAGAACTTTGTGAGTGGGCGGTCTATATGGCATTAACTATGGGGGAAGGTGAGGCCACGGGTGAGAGACAAGAGGGGTGGGGCTGTCAAGATGGCCGCTGACAAGGTTCAACATGTGGGAGTGAGTGTGCTCAAGCCCCTGCAGGTCTCCGAATTCCGAATCTGCAGGGACACAGAGTCTCAACCTTTAGGCTCAGGAGACAGGTACACAGTTCACTTGCCCTAGCCAGACTTGAAGCTTTCCCTTAGAAGGTCATTATTGATTAAAAAAACAAAAAAACATAGATAAGAATATGGCTAGATTTATGGTTACTATAATCAAGGGTTTTTTTTAAAGAGGACTTTGGTTGTATGAAGAATGAATTTAGTTTTTCATTAATAAATTTGTGATGCTCATATTAATAATTTTAAATCAGTTTTAATTTTCAAATTAAAAAGGAAAACCTAGCCAAAAAAAAAAGAGTTCAGATTTTCCCTTGCTGTCAATTTTTTATTTTCATGAAAACATGAAAGTAACCAAGTACTAAGTTATTTCCCTCGTGGGCACCCACAAGCTTTTCCGTACACAGATCACTTTTCTAGGGGGTTTTAGAGCCACACGTGTGAAAGTTTCATAGCATTGTCATCTGCTTTCTCTGCTTAGCAAGTTAAGAAAGCCAAGGCCAGGGCCTGGGCTACATCTCGGTGGCTCTGTCTGTGCCTGCCTCGCAAGAGCAAGGCCCTGAGTTCGATTCCCTGTACAAAAAAAAAAGAAAGAAAGAAAAGAAAGCCAATGTTATGTCGTCTGGACAAATGGATTTCCACAGCGTTGAATGGAATTGCTCTTCCATCCAAAAGGAGTGGTCATTCTGCTACTTTAGCCTCGTAAGAAGTGTTGGAGCCTGACGAGGGCTGAAAGGGAGCTGAGGGCACAGTGCGCTTGGCTTGTGTGACGCCCCAGGTAACCTCCAGCCCCAAACGAACAAAAACAAATATTTTTCTAACCAGGCAGAATGGTTTTGAGGGATCTGGATATAAAATAAACTTGAAGTATTAGGATAGAAGTAGTTAGTCCTGTGTTTCTTGGAACCATCAGAGAAGCAAGAATACCGTTTTGCCAGTGCTCCCTGAGGAGAAATGCTCAGATGGATTAGACACCAGCTTACGGTCAGCGATTGTTTTTAGGCTTTGAAAACTCAAATTAGAAGTGAACTGAGGAAAGAACAAGGGGAAAACTCCCTAATTTTGTCTCAGTCTCTCTGGGGCATTATAATGAAATAGCGTAGTTTCGTACAAATAACAGAAACCTATTAGTTCTGGAAGGTGGGAGGCCCGAGATAAAGGAGCTGGCAGGGTCAGGGCCTGGCGAGCAGCCACTTCCTCCTGGGACGGCATCTTCCCTGATCTGCACGTGGGGAGAGGCAGAGGGGCCCCTTGGGGCTTCAGGAAGGGCCCAGTTCTCACTCACCAGGACTCTCAGTGTGGCCTCACCACCTCCTTACATGTCCAGGCCTGTGACCCTGACCTTGGAGGTGAGAATTTCGCTGTCGGACTTTCGGCGGACACACATACTCAGGCGACAGCAAGTGCAGTGAAGGTGGGAAAGTAATGCGGTTAAGTCTGTTTGGAGAGCAGTTTCATCACTTTATGAAGGGGTTGGCTTTTGTGCAAACTTTGGCTGGCCTAACAGTTCTGTTTGTAGAAACCACGATAACTACCATTGTGTTTTTTAGCAGGAAAATAACAACACGAAAGACACAAGATGTGTTACTTTGTTCCATTTTTTAAATGGTATAGAAAATAATGACAATTTTAACAAAATACTACAGTAGAAAGGTTGGTTGACAGTAGATACAGATTGTAGATCCATTTTTACTAAAAAAAAAATTTACCCTGTACCATACACAGTAAAATGGGATAAGGTCAGCTGGTGTGTAGTTCTCTCTAGAGGTTTTCTGAGTTATATCTCATTGCTGAGACAAAAAGGCAGATGCTCATAGTTACTGGGGTTTACTTGTCTCACAGTTTGTGGACATAACTCCATAACTCCATAACTGCCTGGTCCTAAAGTATGGTAGCATGGCAGAGGGGCATCATAGAACGAAAGACAAGCCACAGCAGTGATACACAGCCAGTGACAAGTGATAAGAACAGCTCCTGTCTGCCCTTTTACCCTTTTATCTGGCTACCTGGCTTAGGGTAGTGCCAAACCAATCAGTGCACTGATTTAGTCATCACACAGCCTTAATTCTAGGATCACACACTCCAGATCCAGCCACCTCTGAAAAGCCCCACCTATGGCCGCAGGAGACTTTGGGGAACAGCTAGACACAGCCACAACGGAGGTCAAGGGGTTGATTTTACTTTTTCCTTTTTGTTTATCTGCCTTGTAAAATGACATCTTGGTCTGAATTTTTGTCTGCCAGTATTCCCATGTTGAGACCCTCATGCTTGAAGTAGAGTCTTAGGAACAGGCTCTCCGATGGTCTTTAGAGCCAGCAGGAGGGTCTTCATAACTGGAAGGGTTATGAAGGTCTCAGGAAGGAGACCCCTGCCGGTGTGGACACCGTGAGCTCACACCTTCTGCGCGGGAGGGCTGAGTTCTTCTTTGTGTCTTGACCTTAAACTCCCCAGGCTCCAGAACTGTGGGAAAGAAATTTCTGTTGCACTCAAGCCACCAGCTTATGGCATTTTTAATTGCCCAAACAAAGAGAGCATGGCTCTATATAGCTTTTATTCATGTGGAAGTGGCTTTTTATAGTTCCTGTAGTTTCTTCTAACGTCTAAATTTATCCCATTAAGTCCTTGATCCATTTATAAGAAAAAGAGGATGTTTTCAAAAGAGCTTTTGGAATTTGGGCGGGAGGAGAGAAGAACATGGAACACAAGGAAGAAGAACCTGTTTTAGACAAGCGGCCCCTGTGGACGCGTCGCTTTACTTTGTTCTGATTCATGGCTCTCGGTGAATTCCGACAGGAAGTAGTAACTTGCTCTACAGGGGCAAAATCCCAGAAGCTGACAGTTTGCCAAAGTGCACTGCTGGTCAGCGTGGAGCAGGGCTTTGTGTCCAGCCGTCTTTGGCACCAAAGCTGAGGGACACTCGGCCTCCTTCTCCTCTCATACAGCTTTGGGAGGAAAATAAGGCAAATGTGGAACAAATCTGTAGTGTCTGCTTCGTTCCCAAGAACATTGTTCTTTCCTTGGATAGAAGGAACAGTGGTAGTACATGGAGTTTGCTTCTCTCCTGAGCTATAATTTGGATAGTGATAAGGCTGAGACATAACCAGTTAAGGGATTAAACCCCAATCCAGCACTCATGAGCGACATGGAGGACGCTCAAGATACCCACTGGCTCTGTGGTTGATGGGGAGCCACGTGCGGACCAAACAACCAGAATGGCCTGTATCCTCTCGAGGGTGAGGTGACCGTGGTGGGGAGTCTCTCATTCCCCAAGTGCCTGAGGGTTACGATTTGGATTTCTTGACAATTTTACTCTTCAGATACTAAACAACATTGTAATTGTGCTTTATACATCAGGCCAGTATTTTGAGAAGTTATTTCTTTAAGTAAATACAAGCTCTGTACTTTCTCCATTTTTAAAAAATTCTTTTTCTTTTTTTTTTTTGATTTCTTGTTTTATTGGTACATGTTTGCAGTACACAAGTGATCACATTCACTATGGGAAGTTGGTACATGTACATAACACAGCTTAACTTTTTACATTTGCAGAAAATCTTTCTCCCTATTTCATATGGTCTGCCTTTTATTTTGTTTAATTTATTTATACTTTGAATTTCTCACATAAGAGAAACATTTTGCTATTTCATCCTGTGTGCCTGATATATTTCGTCTAAAACTGAAGTCTCACTGTGGCCCAGGCCAGTCTAGAGCCCTGGGCACAGGTAGTCATCTGGCCTAAAGTTCTGAATAGCTCAGACTGCAGGCTGTTCCCCCAAGCCTGGCTTACTTACTAAAGCTTGAATCCCTTTGCATGGATTTGAGAGTATTTTTCTGCAGTTCTTAGCCAGTGTCCACCCAGCCTCCTCAAATGATAACCTTTGAGGTTCCTTGAACCCTTACTTCTCTTTTATTTTCCTTCCAGTCTGGAGATCAAACTCAGGACCTTGCACCTGCAAGGCAGGCACAGTCCCAGCTGAATCCCTGGCTTCCATATTTCTCTGTTTGCAGGTTGCTTTTCACAAGTTGCCCTGTCAAAATCCTGATAATGTCTGTGAGAATCCAGTAGCATCCTCATTTTATATACTGGGAAACTATCATCGATTAAGGGAGGACTTAGCTTGTGGCATAGCACTTTCGATTTATAAACTTCAGTAAAGCTTTTCAATTTATAGCCATTATCTTACTGTATTTATTCCAAGATATTTTGTTTTTGTTATTTAGTTTTTTGCAGATGGGGCTCACTTTGTAGTTCAGACTGGCCCCGAACTCACTATATAGCCCAGGCCAGCCTCAAATTCATAATGATCCTCCTGCCTCTGCCTTCTGACTGCTGGGATTACAGGTGTAAGCCATCACTCCCAGAACTGTGGTATGTGGTGCTGGGGATCAAACTCTGACCTTGTGCTCGCCACACAGACACTAGAATCACTGAGCTAAATCCCCAGCCTCAGAAGTGTATTCTTGGTGGTGGTGGGGACAGGGTCTCTTTTTGTAGTTCAGGCTGGCCCTGAGCTCTTTGTGTAGCCTAGGCAAGCCTTGAACTTACAGTAATCCTCCTGCCTCTTCCTCCCAAGTGCTGGGATTACAGGCATGAGCCACCATGCCCAGCACTGTGATACATGGTGCTGATTGTTGGGGGCTGTGAGTATCCATGCCCAGCATTGTTGTATGTGTTTACTGAGGATTGAACCTGGGCCCTTGCATTTGCAAGGCAGGCACTGGAACTACTGAGCTAAATCCCCAGCCCAAACTGTTATTTTTAAATGGCTGTTCAATATCATCAATTTTCTTTTCTTTTTTTTTGGCATGTACCAAACTGATCAGATAAGGTTTTCCTCATGGAAGCAATGTATGACAGTCTATCACATTAACTCTATAACTGCTGCAGTTCTGTACTGAAACTTCTGCTGCTATTTTGTGATGCTTCCGCTCTGGCATTAGGCACTGACCACTGTGAGCTGGAGGTGCACCAGGATTTGAAAAGTGCAGAGCCTGGGACCAGCCAGCGTCACCAGGAGACCACTGCCTCAGTGGGTGTCACATGGGTCCTCGCCTGAAATGCTACAGTTAAACACACCCAAGAGCACAGTGGAATGGCCCTTTTCTGTGGCAGCTCCCACCCTGCCTCGCTCTCCAGGTTCTCCATGGATGGTGTGGTGCCTTGGAAAGGCAGAGGCTTCCCTCACAGATGCACAGGCCAGGCTGTCTCACACCGCAGCAGAATCATACAGGAAGCGCTATTAAACCTAGAATACGAAGATGGTTAAATCTGATGCTTAAAATTTGCCCATTCCTCTGCTTTCTCTAACAAACCAACTGCAAAACATAGTGTTCCATTTGTGGCTTTGACAGGTGCCTTTGACCTGCTCAGTGTTGTTTTGGTGAGAAGTGTTGCCCTCAATCAGATGTGTCATGCTCACTGGTCTGTATTGGGAAGTTCATTTGACCATACACACTCTAGGTATCACGTTAGAGCCCCAGACCTGTAGGCTGTGGTCGTTACCCCAAGAGCTCAAAATCTCAGACTTTGGAGGGAGGGCTCTTTTTTTTTCCATTTAGTAATATGAAATATTTGACATTTTTCTGTCCTGTTCACCTATTTGACCACAGGTAGTTAAATTTATTTTACCAATTCAGGTGTGCATAGTAGGTTCATCCTACAAGATTCAATCCACATTTTTTTTTTCAGATACCAGGAATTTAACTCATAACCTTGCCCTTGCCAGGTAGGTGCAATGCCACTGAGCTACATCCCTGGCCCACATCTACATTTTTCTTTGGCAGCTGGAAGTCATTCCACAAGGTGGTACTTGTAACAGTGTTCTCCCGTGGCCTATGGGAAGGTGTGGCCCAGAAGCTACCACAAATGGGAAGTGTACCTTGGGATCTAGAACAGGAAGCACCTAGGAGGCTTGTAAAAAGCCTGTTCTAGAAGTAGGAGGACCTAAACTGACAGGTGTGTATGATCTCAGTGAGGACAGAGTCTCCCAAAGGAAGGAGAGGTGAGAGGTTGGAAGAAGCAAGCAACATTTAACTTAATGCCCAAAGGAAGCTTTGGAAAAGTGGATCGGAAAAGCTCGTCCCAAGGTCTTCATCTTCCATGGATGCAAAGCAAAAGCCAGCACTTTCAGTTGTCTGATTCCTCAGAAGAAAAAAAGGAGCATATTGTTAATCTTTCTTTCCTTGTAGGCCAGAAACTAGACAGTCTCGTTTTTTGCAGTTGTTATAAGATGTACAATACTGTGATTGGGTTTTCTTTCACATAGGGTGTGTAGGACTTTTTAGTAATCCCCAGCATCAGCGGATGATCAGGTTTGGAGGCCAGACCGGGAGGGTGAGTGCACAGAGTCACCACGCAGACTCCAAAGAGGTTCTGGAGAACACCTCCATCGTTACTGAGGATTACACACACTTACATAGAGTGCAGAGACTGGTTGTGGCTATGAGCGCATAGGAACAATGGGGCTATAGCTGATTGGTGGTGTACATATTTTTTTCCTTTTTATGGTTAGCTCTTGGGTGGGCTAAGGAGTCACGACTGAAGGAGGAATGGGGGCCCCCCAAGTGGCTATAGGCCCGTTTCTACCCACGGGTGTGAGCGTGCTTGGAACTCCTTACGGCATACTCGACCCAACCAGACTTGAACTTCTCCAGGACTTTCTTGAACAAAGATCTAGAAATGATGGTCATTAGTCCCATCTTCTGAAGAATTTAGATGTGGCCACTTGAATGTGAGGGGGACGTTGTTGACAGTCTAAAGAACTTGCAGGGTCTCGGTTTGATGAGTAGTTCTAATTTGACATATAAATGATCAAAACAGGACTCTCATGACAGCTTCTTCATGTTTTCCTTTTGGTTTTTAAGTTTAAACAACATAGGGCCAGGACAGTAGCTCAATGGCTCTGTGCCTGCCCCGCAAGTGCAAGGTCCTCAGCTTGATCCTCGGTACTAAAAATATAAAATAAAAAGTCCTTAAAAGTCAGATGAGTCCTGTGTGAATTAACTTTTTATGTAGCCTTCTAGTGCTCGTCCAGAGCTACCCTAGTTATTAGGTAGATGAAACAGTCACTATTGGTTATTCCTCGTCTGTATGCACAGGTGTGTGTGTGGAGGATCTCATTGAGCAGCTGGCGCTCAGCCCTCTTCTCAGGTCTTGGCAGATTTTGACAGTTGGAGCTCATGGTTTATCCTTCTTTCTCCTTTCTCCTCATTGCCGTACCATTGCTGTCCCCACCACAGATCTTCCACTGCCCAGTGTGCCAGGCCTTTATGTTTCTGTGCCTTTGAAATGTGTTTGTGGTTCTCTTGTACCATATGTTTTCCACGTGCAGAAATGAAACTGCTTTGTACACCTCGTTGTTTGTCTCCCTGTGACCTTCCTGCTGGGTGTGCATCTGGCTGATGATTTCTGATTACTGCCTGGGCGCCCACATTCTGCTGGCCTCCCAGTCCCCACTGCCACCGAGGACGCCGTGAGTTACACGGCCGCGGGTGTGCAGGCAGTGCCTGCTCAGTTGGTTGGAACCACCATGCTGGGTCCCACGCCCAGCAGCACTTTGCATTTCTCTCAGCACAGAATACCCAGCTCTGTGACGCTGCCAGACTGTCGGTGCGAAATGAAGCTTGGTGTTGTTACTCTGCAACTCCGCTCACAGCAAGTCAGTCGGCGTGACTGATCCAGCTTTTTGCACACTGAGTCATTTAAGTGTTTTATCCATTGTGATTTGTCTCTGTGGTTCTTCGTGACTGGATTAATATATCGAGATGTGTTTAACCACTAGGTTGAATTGTACGCCAGGACCAACGACCGTCATGACAAAAAGGGCCAAAGCTAAGGCCCTCTTGCTGTCTTCTTGGGTGGAGAAGTCTCTGCCAGGTTTTATTCTTACAAATAGGATTTTAATAACCAGCTTCTTCAGATACACCATTTTTCTTCTTCTGAATTTGCCCCTAGGATAAATTCTTAGGAGAGGAAGCACTCACCCCAAGAAGGAGCATTTTTATGGCTGTGGCTTCGTCTTCCAAATCACTTTCTGGAAGGACTGTACTGATTTATGTTATGCGTCCTTTGTACAGCCATTATATTTACTTTGCTCTGGCTTTGTCATCCTTATACATTACCATTTGAACTATTGCATTAGTAACTCAAGAGCATATTACTTCAATGTCTTTATTCGTGTTATTCAATTAGAGTTCATGTTAAACATCTACTCAGATGTCCATTGGAAGCTAGTATGCTTTTAGACACACAGTCTGTGTACTCTTTGTCCATTGTTCTATTAGTGCCGTTTTAAGTCAGTTTGGTAATGGATTTTCTTGTAATGTAGATTTAATCTGTATTAAATTTCTGAAAATGAAATTATTTTTCT
>PVIR01019376.1:0-32077 GCA_004026965.1 Petromus typicus
TGTTTAAGAATAAGCTTTTCAAAGAAAACACAACAATTTAACACTTTTAAACTACGCATTATTGTCTTCCGTGAATCTTTTCTATTGGCTCAAGAACACAAAATGATAGCAAGTCTCAAAGGATTTGGATTGTTGAAAGGGGAGCTGTAGATTAAAAATAGCACCATAGTTTATCTTCGGCTGCTGGGGTATTGGTTTACTTTCCTCGCAGAAACAGGCTTTAATTACAGAGTAAAGAATAAACTGGACGTGATTGCTCCTCGGAAAGACTGACATTTCTGTCTCTCCCACAAACTGCTTATTGATGTTGATATAAGAGAAGAGGAGAGTCAGAATACAAAAGAGCTTTGTGCTACAGTGGTTGGGGAAGCTTCCTTTGTCTTCCCAATTTAACAGTTTTGATATGGAAGTCAACCGGAGATAAAACATTTCAAACACAACACTGTCATTCTCACAATCTTTCTTTGTGGCTGTGCTTTCGAAAACATCCACAGTAAGACAATTGGTGTTTTTGAGTAGCTAGAGGAACAATGAAAACAAAGATGCCAGTCAACAAAACTGACCACATCCCAAATTCATACTTAGGAAATACATTATTTTAATAATTACGGCTGCAATCTCTACACATACCGAAAGACAGATGATGAAGATTTAGCATCCAAATGGGAAAGAAAAGCTCTTATTTAAAGTAATTGGTATCAATGTGAACTCCTCTTTCAGGACTGTGTGCGGTTAATTAACATGTATGTGCAATGGCATGTATCAGAAAAATGGAGAAGATGTGTGTGAGAGAGAGAGGGAGAGAGAGAGAGAGACAGAGAGAGAGAGAGAGAGAGAGAGAGAGAGAGAGAGAGAGAGAGAGAACACTAAATATTCAAGTCTAAAGATACCAGGGTTTCTTTTTCCCCCCATGAGAGGAGCTTCATAGCATGCCTCAGAGAACAGTCTGTGAGAAAGTAAACACCTGCTATTAGCTAGATAAAGAAGGCTGCCAGTAGAGCATGATGTGTAGGCAGAAGAAGGTCATCAGAAAACATGTCTTAAGTACACCGGTAAAGTAACTCCTTCAGAAATGACCGAGAGAGAGGCTATCCAAACAAAGATCTTCAAGGAGAAATGCAGCTGGATAAAAATATATTTACTGGGGCCGGGGAGTTAGCTCAGTGGTTCCGGCACCTGTCTTGCAAGCGCAAGGACCCGGGTTCGCTCCCCGGTAACCACATACTATACTGGGCGAGGAGACTCACCCTAGCAGCAATCAGTACCACATACCACAGTGCCAGGCGTGGTGGCCCACACCTGTAATCCCAGCACTCGGGAGGCAGAGGCAGGAGGATTGCTGTGATGTGAGTTGGAGACTGAGCTCAGGGCCAGCCTGAACCACAAAGCGAGACCCTGTCTCAAAAAACCTATATATATATTTACGGTTTTGACTACACATGGTAACCTCCCAGACAATTGCCTTTGTCTTTTACTTTTTGTTCTGTGTTTTCATAATAAATCCTAACAAAATAGGTGAAGGGAGGAGATGGAGGGAGGGACCTTTGTCAACTCCAGGGAACACAAAGCAGAGTATTTTTTCAAAGATAATTTTCCAAAGTGAGAGAAAAATTGAAATCAAACATGATCTTTAAGAAAATAAAAAAAGCAATATAAAAAGGTCTCTGGAGTCCACACAATTTCTTAGCATTCCTCAAGAGAATGTGAGGTTTGTAGGAAGATAGGAGGACTTTGAAATGAGAATTCACTCCCAGTCAACTTGCTCTGGTTTTTGGCACCTTCAAACCTCATCCTTTTCAAGTGTGCAGAAGGAATGCTTTAAATAACTCCAGAAAATGGCAAACCAGACTTCAGATTTCAAAACAGTTCAGTGTGTAGCAACCCAAAGGAGCAGCCTCAGAATCATTTGCTAGCAGTATTCCCCCCTCCTCAGTCGGGGCAGGGCGCTGGAATACAAGACAATGCAAAAATAACTCCTGCCCTTACAGGCTTTGTCAGCAATCACTTCCTTTTAAATTGTGGCGTTAAGTGTTGTGTGCTGTCACAGATTGATAAGACGAAATTCTGAAGATCAATAAGATAGTTTTATACATAATGAATCAGTGGCAATTGTAAGTTAACCAATAGTGAGACCATCTCAATAATAAATTCATTCAGTTATCCTAGAATTATACTTTTAAATTTCTGGTACTATTTTGTGAGCATGAATTTTAAATAGTACTGAATGGTAGGATAACAAAGTAGAATAAAAATTTCTGAGACAATGGGTTCACTGCATTAATGTAAATAGAGAAAATGGTTGTCATCAAGAGTAATACTGATTTACCAATTTTCCTAGATCAACAGACCTCAGAATGGGTGATTCCTAGTCTTTGCACATAGTGACCAAGGAAGTGAGTCGATCAACCTGAGCCTCCATCTGAAGTCAGAAGTCCGCAAAAGAAAGACTGAATTGCTACCCTAGGAAAGAAACTTGAATTCTCCCTTCCTGAAATAGCACCATGGGTCTCAGTTCACAGATGGCATTGTACCATTGTGAGTACTGAACTCCCTAGGCTACAGTGGCTCAAATTCCACCACTTGTATTTTAACTGCATCCCAACTGTTTTATTGGTCATATTGCCACCTGTGCATTCTGATGAAAACAGAACGGATCGTTAGTATCCATCACGGTGATGGTGGAGGTCAAACAAGTCATGAAATCTCATTAGGCTGCCAGTTGAGGAGGTTCCCATTCTGAGCTCCTCTCAAGTAAATAACTATATTCTTGTCAATACAGTCATGATGACTAAAATAAAACCCTTCATAGCAGATTTGCTTATTCAACCCAATACTATTGTGGGCCACAAAAATAGGCTGTTTTTAAATCTGTAAGCATCTTTAACCATCTGAGAAGATGCCTGTTGTAATTCATTAATGTTCTAGGGTTTAAGCCCATGATCCAAAAAATATGCCATAGATGTTTAGATGAGAAAACTTATCAGAGCAGTTTTTCTTCTATGGGACATTATATAATTTATACCATAATTAATTATGCTACATGGTATATTTGTAAAAGTATACAGGAATGTTGAATGAAGAAGATCTTATTTCAATTTTACATAATGATCAGGAAGTGGTCTCCCACATCTTGAATTAGGTACAAGGCTTTGGAACATATAAATTTCTAAGAAGAGAAAGAATTTTGGGGTCTAATCACAATAAAAAAGAATGTATTGTTTCTCAGATGAGCCTGCCTAGCAAAGCCAAGTCAACTGAACATATATAAGACCAAGTCATTTAAATTCATCCTCTGTGTTGTCTTGGAGTACCTACCAAAGTCCAGCAACAAAGAACTCCGTGACATTTATACTCACATGTGTTCTCCTGTGGGGTTAGTCTTTTTCACTGAAACAGCAGAGAGGTGGGGATTTTAATGACAGAGGTCTTCTATCATTTTTGATGGTCTTGATTTAGATCTTACTAGACTTCCACTTCCACATGTGTAAAGCTAAATAAAGAATATAATTGTTTTAGTTTTCTTCAAGTACTGACAGTCCTCAATTGTAAGATATCAATCGATAGTCAATTTGACCTCATACAGAAATGGTGAGCTAGGACCATTGCCTCTGGCAGTAGTCACAGCATATTGTTTTTATCCAGCATGGATAACTTCTGGCTGCTGCTTTTTAGGACAGCAAGAGAAATATTTCAAGGACATCTTTGAAAGAGAACATCTATCATTGGTAAGTAGAATGGCACTTGGGATTGGTGCTTATTCTTTTTCAGAAGTAAGTGTACAATTTATTTTGTGGTGAAACTAATGTTCTACAAATGAAATCTTCACCCTTTTCTAACTCAAAATATGTCTTGCTTCAGTGATACTTAATATCTAGAGTTAAAATTTAGATTATTCAGTATTTGGAATATTTAACAAAGTATTAGGTGCATTATAAACTCATGCCAAGAATGTGCAAAGATTTCAGCAGAGCCTAATTTCTATTGCAGTGTATAAATTTCTCTTTGTGTTGAAATTCTGTAGAGGTTCTGGACTGTCTTTACCTCTTTAGCACAATTAGCATTTGTTCATGGAAAGAAAAAGGATTCTAACCCTTTTCTTTCTGTACAAAGGTAATGACTATCACAGCCAAAAGGAAATCTTTTAAGGTTTGAGTGACAAAGGGACTGAGGTTTTGGGTTGGTATTAATAATAAGGAAACAAATCTAGTCCAACTCTGAGTAGTACACTGATTAGCAAATAAATAGATTTTTGGGGAGTTGGAAGCAGGATTGCATTTCCAAAGTCTACAGTAGAAAAATAAATAGAATTTTAAAACCATCTCTGATCATCTCCATCATTCAACTTATCGAGGGCTTAATATAAAGCCAGTGAGAACAGAAATTTCCACCTTAATCAAACCCTAATAATGACAAAATTCTCCTTGGACTCAGAGTAAGTATTTCTGTTTCCCTCAAAAAGGAATGGAAAACCAGCCTATTAATTTTGCTGGAAAAGAATAAGTCAGGATCTGATTACATAGTTTAGTTGTCAAGTTAATTCGTGAATTTTCCAACATTTTAAAAAGCAAATGTTCTGAAGTGTTGAACTCTTATCCCCAGTGAAAGTTTTAGAGCCCTTTTGAGTCACAGATACAGAAAGAAAATAGATAAAATGAGGAGAAACATTTCATGATATTTAGTGACATTTGCTCCCAAGAACTGCATTAATTTAAGAGAATGACTTGCAACTATTAACCACATTAAGAAACTTGGCAAACCGTGGAATAAAATTATTTCTACTTCAGCAAAGGATACACACAAAAGAAAGAAACCATCAATGGGATGTATACATGTATTGATGGTTATTCTTATTTACAATATTGTAATTTATATTTCCCAGAAATTGGCCTCTTTTTTTGCGCACTCAAGAGCAGAGCATACACAGTGCCACTGATTTCTCTCAGTTGGTATTCTCTCAAAAAGCCAGACGTACATTGGAGATGCTGATTCTTAGCCAAGTTGTTAATGAATTTGTAGCATCTGCTTTGTGGATAAAACAATAAGATACAATTTTTTGGGAACTGTTTTTGAGTGTTTTCTTGAGACCAAGACAGGACTGAATTTCATCGTGTAAGACAGTCTTGGAAAGTGAAGGAAATAATTCTACATGCCATCTTCACAATCCTCTATAGATCTAAAATTATCCCAAAATAAAGATTATGTTTACGATCGTGTTCAACTGTATTCTCTGTTCCTTTAATTCATCAAATGCCAAAAGTCATTGTAACTTCTCAAACCCAATTTCCAAGCTCCTCCTGTAGACCTACCCCTATAGAGTAAGGAAGGCTACAAATAGATCAAACTTTAAGAACGATATTCATCATACAAGAGAAAACTGTGATTATCTTTTTTAAATATTTGGTAATATATTATATTGGCAGATAGAATATCTTGGAGAAGACAAATATACTATTGCTGTGTAGGATATAACTAATAAATTGGGTGAAAGCTCTAGTATAAGAATTTTTTGTGCTATCTTTGTAACTTTGCTATAGACCTAAAATTGTTCTTTATTTTAGAAGAACTTTTCTTTTTTTGTTCTTTTTAAGGTTTTCATTATACATGCTTACAGTATCCAAGGATTACATTCTTTATGGAGAATTGGTACATGTACACACAGCACATCTTAATTCATTGCATTTCCTCT
The DNA here is from genome assembly GCA_004026965.1 of Petromus typicus. Classification (NCBI taxonomy): domain Eukaryota; kingdom Metazoa; phylum Chordata; class Mammalia; order Rodentia; family Petromuridae; genus Petromus; species Petromus typicus. Next base: position 5,687 of record PVIR01019376.1, read on the forward strand.
TTCCCTCTACTACCCTTTTTTATAAAACAGCATTAGATTAATTTATTCATCTTATAAATCCTTGTAAAGTCAATTATCATATGTGCAGGTTAAGAGCCAGAGTACCAGGCCAAAAAGCATATAGAACACAAGTGTACTAAATCAAAATACTTTCTTTCTTCCTTTCTCTTTCTTCTTTCTTCTTTTTGAATTCAGAACCTTGTGCTTGTAAGGCACCCACCAGCACCACTGAACTAAATCCCTGGCTTCAGGCACACTTACGAGTTATTCATTATGGATTACACTAACATTTTTCTCTATTTTTTCTTCTTTTCTGCCTTTTATTTTGCACTTTATTTATATATTGAGTTTTTCATACGAGAGAAACCATGTGGTGCTTAGGCCGCGTGTCTGGTTTATTTCACATTAACATTATGATCTCAAGACGCACCCATTTCCTCCAGAGGACTCAAGTGTATCCTTCTTTTGGCAGAGTTGCCTTCCATTATGAATAGATAGCACATTTCACATCAGTTCTATTGATGAATGTATAATCTGTTTCCAAGGTTTAGCTGTTATGATCATTTTTTGAAAGCTGCCTTCTAAACTACTTTCTTTACTCATAATGTTCCTCTCCCCAGGCTTCCTTCTCCTCACTACACTTTACTCTCCAGTGTCCCTTTCCATTTTCTAGGTTTCTGCATCTATCTGTTTCCCCTCAGGGTTGGTGGCCAAAGGTCACAAAATCCAAATTCAATTTTCTCCTGATCTTTAAAGTCATGATTTTCTCATGATTTCTATAGGTTGAACATTTTGTTTCCTGTTATTTTTTTACCTTCTTGTACTTACTCTTGTCTTGGATAGTTTTTAAGCTATCTGGGTATTTATAATTATGAAGCTTCTTTCCATGTTGTTTGATACTTGGTTTTCATAATATTTCAATGAGTTGGTCATAATTATTGCTTCTATATAATAAAAGAAAACTTGGAGCTTATGAGAAGATCAATGAGTTAAATGATTTGCTTAATCTCATTCTTTACAAATAGCAGAATTGGAATTCAGATTAAGGGGTTTTGATTAAGGGGTTTTCAACTACATCTCACTGTCTACAAGTTTATTAAATTTCTTTCTGGATCTATATTTTTCACTATTTTTTTAAAAATTGGAAGGACTCAAGAGCAAAAGAAGTATAAGTCAATCTTTTAACTCGATCCAGCAAATAACATGACAGTTAGATGAAAAATGTAACACAATTCCCTAAAGTTAAACTGAATCCTCTTGTACAACAAAATGGAGTCTGATGCTTTCACTAAAACCAACACCCTTGAAATAGCAGAGTGTAATAAACTTTTCCTCCCTGTACACCTGGCAGATGAGGACACGTGGAAGTGCCACACAAGAAATTCACCAGCGTATTGTTTCAGTTTTCTCTGGAACACATAAGTCTGTCTGGCCAGCTTCTTTGCATCTACTGACTACTACATTCTGTCCAATGGAACTAGCACAAATGAGAAACATCAAATCCAAGCTGAACCTTAGAATTTCTTGTGCTTTTCCATTCACTTTCCTTCCCTGGAGACAGGAGCAGAAAGAGGACACATCCCACAGTGCTGGATTTTACGGCCGTGAGGGACTAGCTTTACTACAGGGGGCTTTTGCAATATGGAGGATTACTTGTGTTCACATCATGGCTGAGCCTACTTTGACTGATAATTGCAGTTGATAGCTACTTACTGTTTGTTAACATTCCCCCAAGTATTAACCTATTTGTTATTTTAAATGGTACTAGCCAGACATCAGCTTGTTAGTCTGTTGTCCCAGGCTGAGAGATAGTCCTATGGAAGTCAGTGGTTGTGTAGTTGTGTGTAAGGCCTTTGGTTTTGTTTTATGTTTTGGTAGCAAACACACATTCTGTTTCTTTTACTTGATGAAACTAGACTGAAAAACAAAGACTATGTTGTCCTCTATCTAGTTTGTCAGATAAAATCATTTTTTAAAATTCAAGTCTTTATTGGTACATTATGAATATACACCATCATCACATTCAACATTGAGAATTTGTACCAGAATATGATATGATTTGATTTTCATTTTTCCCCTTCCTCCACCTGCCCTGCGACCCCTACCCTTAATATACATAAGATTTGTTTCCTTTTTTTAATTACTATCACATTCTTTTTCCCCTTGTTATTTACCCCTACACTCTCTTTCCTTTTAAATATTTCTATTTCACAATATCAACTATACATACTAGAATTAATTTACATCTTCATTTTCTCATATCAGAGAAGAGATAAGGTATTTACACATCTGTGGCTTATTTATTTCACTTATGAGGATGGGAGATAAAATCATTTTAAAATAAAAATCAGAGATTTCCCGAATGGTCAAGTGGGTAACTTAGAAAATCATCTCCCCAGAAAACACTAACACAACTGAGAAAATTTGCCAAAAACCAACATCCAGTTGTTTAGACATCAGCAAACTAAGGTGCATCTATCTAAGGAAGTTAATGTACCTTGGTTAGATCAAGGTGAGTCTGGGATGTTAAGACCTGGGCTGCTCCCATTAAGAAGCCATGGAATCCAGCCCAAGAATGGGGCCAGTCCTACCTGACTGGAAAATCTGGGAAGCACAGAGCATCCTTGCTAAAGGAAGCTCACAGCACTCAGAGAAATGTGCAAGGAAGTCCTTAGGTCCAGAGGTGATGCAAAGGCCTGTGGGTAAAATAGCTGAACAATACAATGGAATATTAGCAAAGGAAAGGATTGATCTTTTGACACATGAGACAACATCTGATCTGTGGGTCTCACAATAATCTCTCCAGGTAAAATAAGCTGAAAGAGCATGCTTGCTGTACGATTCCATTTATATAAAATTCTAAGAAATATGAACTTGAGACAGAGACCAGTTCAACAGGGATGAGAGTGAAGAAGGGTGAGGCAGAGTATACAAAATGCATGAGAAACTTTGAGGAGTAATGAGTCCATTCACCATCTTGTGGTAGTGATGGTTTCACATTTGTCAAAACTTTCAAAATCAGACGTTGGAAACATCTAAAATTTATTGCAGGTTATTATACCTTAGCAATAAGGTTTTGAAAGTCATTGACCCCTGAAATTGTTCGGTTAATTTGGTCCCCTCCAAAATCTCTTGCATTTATAATCTGCATTTCCATTTGCTTACTCATATGAAGCTTCAAACCCAGATAGAATATTGGTGTTAAGAGGAGCATGGCTTCAGAGGGAGTGGTTAATCAGCAGTGATTCTATGATTTGTAAATGTAGAAAAGTGATTGCTACATCTGCATCGATGACTCCATCCTCTAATCCAGTCTTCTTTTGGTACTTGAAGAAGCTCAGAGAGAGGAAGAGACCTGTTTGAGAACAACTGGAAGCATGTAAGGATTTGGAGACACGCTTTCTAATTATAAGCCACTTGGAAACAGAAAATAACATTCAGTTTGCTAACTTCAACATTCGTTTAGGACATTTCTACTTAGAACTGCATGAAATCCAGGCTTAAAAAAAAATCATTGCACCTCTTATTGGTTTCCAAAAAAATACAAGGGCAGTCAAACCTGTATCTTAGGATGTTGTCTTTTAGTTAAACATTCAGTCCCCTTTTCAGTCTGATTGTTTAAATATAATTCAGGTTCTTCAGAAAGGTTTTTGAATCATTGGCAGCTGTGTTGGATAGAATGGAGATAAAAGCATTTTTTTTTCCTAGCAAAATCAGAATCAGGCTTGAGAGGGGAGAGAGTAATTGGCAGCAATGGGAAGAAGAGTATTTGCTCATCTAGAACATTTTAAAATTCTAACATTGGTTTAGCCTGATACAAGTGATTGGTGGACGTCTCATGTACGGTAAAGGTGATGGTTTATTATTTTAAGATGAAGCGCACAGAGATGAAGAGAGATGCTTCTGGAGGAGGAGAAATCCACCCACTGTACTTGGCATCACTTTACAGTCACTCAGGGGCTGCTGATATTTGTCCCTCAGCGTCCAGCTGTTTCCTTCTGTTAGACCTGGTACAGCTTAAGAAAATTTCTCTGCAGGTTTCCACAGAGGCAGCCAGAATGTGGGCTTGGATCTTTTCTTGAGTTGGGTGAGAAATGATTTTCTTCCTTTCATGTTCACAAGGACGCACTACTTTCTAAAACAAGGAGCAGAGTTTCATTGACTTTGAAAGTTTGATGAACTCAGTTGATTTATTTTTCTTTATAAGTGAACAATATACTTTTGGTTCAATATAGTCATTCATAAATATTTTTCTGGTAATCATGCTGTGTTGTGGATATGAGGAGTTGCTAGTATATGTGGAGCTAAATTTGAATTTCTCAGGGAAAAGGTATACCTCGTTTATATACCTCCAACATGTAACAGTGTTTACATATAGCTGAAACTTTATGCATGTCTGTGGAAGTGAATATCAGAAGTCTTAGTTGCTACAAATCAAGCTAGATTATTTCTCCATCAGAAGATTAGAAATGTCTTAAAATTCTATGGGCTATGCTGCAGTGGCTGCCCTTAATTAATTGAAGGTGGAACTAAGAGTTAGAAAATGACATTTGTCTCCTAGTAAGGCTAGATTTGAAGCAATACATCTGTCTCCTTGAGGAAAGATATACAAACTTTTACTAGGATCACAGTGTGAAATGAATGAGAACTATATCATGGAATAATATATTGCTGTTGTTGAGTGGGGGTGGATTGAAGGGATTTGTAGGAGAAAATTGTCCAAAGTTAATTTGGGAACATAGATGAATTGGCAATGGTTCTTAATCTATCATATATAAAATATATAATATTTCTCCCCAAATCTAGGTTATATTCATATATAACTTGTAAAGGACTTATTTGAATATGCTTGTGTGGCAATCTATCTGAAGATTTCACAGAAAATAGTTGTATATGATCTAATGAGGTATTTTTTCTTATTTCATAAGATGAAAGGTTAGCTAAGAAAGCCTGAACCTGCCCCTTGACATTCTTTATTTAATAAATAACTTCAGATAAATTTATTAAGAAACCTGAATTTTTTAGCAGCATGGAAATATAAAGGATTGATTCTACTATTACTATTAATGGTATTCAGTCAAAATAAGATAGATCAGAAACAGTCCAAGGTTTTCCTTGTCTTGCTGACATTTAGAGTGCTCTGACTGACAGAGAAAACTGCAATTATCTGCTCCAGAAGAGTTCTGCCTTGGCTACAGGAGGTTTGAATTTGGACCAATCAGAAAGCTTGAACTTGGACCAATCAGCAATCTTAATTTGGACAAATCTCAAATATTATTCTACCCCGTGACCTCCTGGACACTCTGTTCAAATAGGCTGAAGACATCAAGAAATCTTAGTGGCTTTTGTCCTGTAATAAATGCTAATGAACCCACTCTGACAAGGCTTAAACTTCCAAGAAATTCCAAGTGACTGTGCCCTTTCTACTGCTCTAGCTTACAATGCTCCTGTTCATTCCTTGAGTTCGTTGCTATGGCTCTGCCTAGTGTACTAACCTTCCTGTGATGCATGAAAAGTCAAAATAAAGCTTAGTTCTAGACTTCTGTTAATCCATGCATGATTTCTTAGGTAACATGAGATTCAGAAGTTGCTGTGAATCTACCCATGTCTTTATCCTGAATAGTATGTGCCAAGTGGATTGCTTAGAAATAAAATAAAAAGAGATCTGCTAGCCTTCAAGACTTGTAGAACATGGAAACAAGAGAAAGAGTGGCAGTGTCTATTAGCAGAAACTCAGAGAATCTTGTGGAAGAACTCTGGGTAACTGCCAAGGGGCCTATGAATCTTAGCTACAGAGAAGGTGATAGGGCTGCCAATAGGTCCCATATTAAGGTCTAAGAGAGACACTGGCAATAACAACCATCAGCTTCAATGAAGCTGCACTTCGCCAATTCTCAAATTTAACTGAATTAAGCCAAGAACCCTCAACTGTTTAGCAAAAAAGCCTTCTATTTTCCTGGTGGGAGGTCCCTTAACAGTCTCTCATCTGATTCTATTTTGTTTTGTCTCTTTCCGTGGGTGAAATTATTTCATTCAAGTTACTTGGGGCTTTCCCTGTTCACTTTAATATTTTATCAACTATACACCACTCAGGTAAAGATCTTTTTCTTCTTTATACTTTTCTCTATCCACTGGCTGCAGCTGCCAGAAACTAAACGCATTCTCCTGTGGGCTCAGTTGGTGATGGTTTTGAGCATCTCCCAATCTTTCACTTCTCTATTCCTTGCTCAGGAAAGGGGTGCTGAACAAGGCAGTTGAGACAAAGCCTCTGTTAATATAACTATGGGTTTTAAATGTTACTAGAATTCCATTCCTTTACTGTGAAAGAAAAAGAAGCTAAGAACTTTCCTGCCTCACTTGCAGCTATGATGCTGAGATCCCACAGCTCTGACCAAAAGAAAGAAGAAGAAATTTGTTATGTGGCTTCTAAGAGTCTTTTAATTTTTCTGATAAAAGTAATAGATTTGTATTTTGATTCCCTCCTCAGTCTTTTTTTTTTCTTCCTTAAATCTTCATTGTTACCAAAGTTTGGTTTTCTAGCTTGCCGCCAACAAGGAGAGGTTGAAAGAATTTCAGAACCACTGAGAGGTAAAACTAAGACCATCACAACACTCACCAGTCATCTGATTTTACACTATTTGCAACCTAAAAACAATTCTAATAGATATATGCTGGTTCTGGATATATTTCAGTTTTCTCTTTGGCCATAATAATCAACCAGTCATTTACCAGGTTTGCATAGAAAGAGTAGCATTTTCACTGCCAGTCAGACCTGAAGTTAACTGCCTTATTATTAATTCTTTTGTAGTGTTTCTGTTTATTGATAACTCATTGAGATATTTGTTCAGGTCTGTTAGCAAATCTACAGCTAATAATACCTCCTCTTCTCTCCTTGCTCATGGCATTCATGTTGATGTTTCCCCATTACTTGCATCCCTGCAACCTCCAAAGCCTTGACCAACACAATCTTTTTCACTTGGGGAGGATAGAGAACTTTGGGAGACAGCTGAACATCATGTAACCTATCCAGATACAGCCGGCCAACCCAGCCTGCACCATATCTACCCTGCTGTGATGGATAGCAGGTCAAAATACAGGACCCAGGAGCTAAGCAGACCCTTGAACTTCTGGATAAACAGACTTCCTGTTTCTGTGGAAGTGATTGTCTTAGCATCTATCTTTTTCCTTCAACCACAGGGAATTACACAAAATAACATGCTTTTTTATAAGCACTTTATTTTTTCTATCCCTACCTGAAGAAGAACCCTGCATACCATTCTCAGCTTCCTTCTAATATCTACCAGGCAAAGTGAAGGCTGAGCTTAGGGTGGGGTGGCAGCTGTTGTGGGACCTACTGAACTGACACCTGCAACACACTCTGTCAGCAGTGGGCTGGCCTCCAGAAAAGAGTGTGCTCTGATTTGTAATGGGTACAATGTGGTGATTTCTGTCTTCAGTGGTGTGATTTAGGCTCCACTCCCTCTAACATTTCAGCTTTCACAATTTAATACATATATTTGTGTACACAGATCCTGGGTACTTCTCTGCTTCCTCCTTCAGTGGTTCTTGATATTATTCTTCTTTTCTTTCTCATCTCAGAAATGAAAATCTAGTTGTAAAAATTCTCACTACCTTCTTTGTTGATTCACTGGAGCTCAGCTTTGAGTGTGCTAGACTTCATACCTTCTATAGAGAGAGCTAATCACCTGTGTTCACAACCCTTATTCTACCATCTGGTCTACAAATATGCAAATGCTACTCCATTTCAAATGTGCTTCTGGTAACATTTGCCCTGAAAGGTCCACAATACACGACTGCTCCAGCCTTGGCATAATGGACATTTACAACCCTCATTTTCAAGTATTACGCAAAGGAAACAGAATATCCATGTAACTTGGAAGGATCTAAATTGAGGTACTTTCTTGATGAAAGGTATTTGTTTACTTTCTTAGTCTCCCTACCAATAGATACACACACACACACACACACACACACACACACACAGAGCTCACATGCAGATATTGCATGAAATTAAAATCATGGCTGCTTCAATTTTGGTGAAGTTTGGTAAGCAACAATTTCACATCAACTTGTGTTCCTTCCAGTTCTTTCACTCATAAAGCAGGCAAGCTGCTCGTAGAAAATTGAAAAACAGCAAAGTAACAGAAAAAACTTATCTATTTACTTTCTAAAAATTTATTTACATTTCATTTTAAAGGAGCATTGGCAGATTTTTTTGAAATTGAAATCATCTACTTGGACTATATCAGAAAGTTGGGAAGCAGTGTTTTTTTTTTTATAGTTTCAGCCATTTTCAAACTCCTTATGAAACATTATTCAGGTGTAAGACTGGACAAATATCAGGAGATTACATCTCCTTGCAAGTTCAAAACAATGAACAACATTCAGAAATTCTGGTAAGCTGTATGGTATGATATAAATTCTTCAGTGAGAAATATAAGGCAAATAACAGAGGCCTCTCTTACTGAATTGAAAAGTGCTTCATTTTCTGCCATGTAAAACAAACACTAATCATGAAATATAAATGTTATCAAGGAACTTCATCTATTGTGTTAGTTTAGTAGTTTGTCTTCTCCATAACAGTGTAAAAACTACTTGCTAATTATTCTGTTTCTCTGCTTGATATTACCACCTTTTCCAGATAAAGTCCTCTTACATTATTAGCAGACTTGATGGAGTGGTATTCATTCCATCTAATCTTTGGCTACAAACAGCATCAAAAGTGAGAGCCTGGAGGTTTGCTAACAACAAAGCCAGTGACTAACCATGTAAGTCTTCATGGTGCCACTGACACTGTGGTGTGTCAGTCACAAAGCAGCTTTCCAGATATGTATATTAGTCCATCTATTCTTAAGAATGGAGCTGACTTATTTTAATGGAGCAGTCATTGAGGAGCTGACCATTGGTTACGTGGTCACTGGAAAGTCAGCCACCTCCTTTCTGCTGCATGAGATCTTGGCCTCACACACTCATTCCTTTCCTTAAATACTTCTAGTCCATCATTAACCTGAGATGAGGTGGGACTCTGTTTCCAGCCTTTCATTTATGTTATTTATGGTACCAGGTAAGTGTGTCATGTGTTGTCCGGGGAGCTATAGGTGTGGGTGACTGTGATTAATGAGAAATGTTGATACTACTGAAGTGAATTTTGATTTTTTTCATTATTTTGCCTAAATCAGATGATGACTAGAATAATAGACTTGTAAATGTTCTCTCTGCTCTAGCTGATCTACATACAGGCAATACGACCTGATGTATAAGTCAAATATCTAAGAAGAAACTGCTGAACACAAGAGATCAGAAGATTTCATCTTACCCAACAACCCACAGAAGCAGAATAATTGAACCTGCCCCTTGTCTAGCCCCTGAACTTTCATTGTGTGCTTCTCATAGTCTTCTCTCAACCTGGACTTGGCCAGGGGCTATTTTCTAAGGTAAGCACTAAAGAATCCAGTCTTTGGCACTAATTGCTTGCTGATGTCGTTAGTGTATTCTGAGACATATCTATTTAAAAACTACAAGTGTTTATAAACACATGCACACACAAAATACAGTCAAGATGAATGAAAGGGGGTTTTTAAGTGTTTGGACACAATAGTCCCTGGGAAAAAAATGGTGAAAGCTCCACATGTTTTTCTTCCTCAGCTTCACTTTCTTTTGGCTTTACCTGGCTGTTACCTTACAAATATCAGCAATTCCCCATTCATGCCTTTTGCTTTAGTGTTCCTCCGAGACACCAGCAAAGCAGGTGTGTAATGAACCAATATCAGACAGACACTAATAATGTTCCCCTTATCCTTTTCTCCATGTTATGGGTTCCTGATTCCTTCCATTCCTTCCTCCTTCAATTGCACTAGATTAAAATAATGAGTCTATTTTCAATTATTTTAAGGATTATTTTCTATCTTGGAGAAAACATCAAGAACTTTTGTCAGGGATGAAAATATAACTATCATACAGTCTCCTTAAAATTTTATTTTCAGAGACCTTTGTTTTACTCACACTCAAGGCCAAACATAATCATTTCATAAACCACACAGTGTTGAGTACTGGTGTTAAGTACTTTGAAGGACATAAACTTTCAATCTGATGCACTGATTGACTGCCTTCCCCCTCCAACCATAAAAGTACCCAACGTTCTACCACTGTCTGTTCCTGGGGTTCTTTTATGATTTGATATCCAATTGAAATACAACTGCTCTTGAAATCAGACCTTAAGCTTTTCTTATACGGCATCTTTGAAGCCTGGAAGGGTGATCAGCCACTGCATCTGACACTGAGGGTCACTAACAGACAAGTAGTAGAAACAAAAGTTCAAAGCCCCCCATTAAAATTTTTTGACATCTCACAGATTTATTAAAAGCCCATGTAGCTTTTCAGTATCTTCAAAAATTCTAAAGTACTTATTCAAAAATAAGAAATATATGAATTCTTTGGATAATTTTAATTTAATTCTACAAACATTTGTTAGATATATTTTATGTGCCAACCAATGTGGCATGTTCTGGGAAGATGAGAAAACATGCGGTCTCCTCTCAGGAGTATCACAAAAGGAAGGAAGATACATTATAAAGGAACCTAAGTTAATATACAGTGGAAACCAAAGAAAGTCAAATCTAGAGGCCAACAGAGAGAAGTAATGAGGAGAAGCCAGACAGTTTCTTCTGTGTGATGGGCCAGAAAGACACTCGCAGAAGTGATGGTCCTCGATTTGAACTCTGGTGGATGAGTAGATGAAAGATGGAAGAAAGAATATTCCAAAAGGTGGAAGTCAAGGACTGGAGATTTAAAAGTCCTGGAACTTCTGAAAAGGCTGTTATCTGGCCTTACTTTGGGTCTGGTTGTACTAATGGACTCAATGGGAGAGATCATTCAGTCAGTGATGGTTGGGTCTTTTCCACGCATAAGGTAGTTGACTATCAAACATGACTTACAATTATAGAGCAAAACAATTACAGAGCAAATCACACTCGCACACTCAACTATCTTTGTACAATGCTCAATACCATAGTATAACATTTCTCTTCATGACATTTCTCTCCATGACATTTCTCTTCACCCACGGAAATTCAAGGAGAGAGTGTGGGGAGCTGAGTAGGTGATAGAGGACAATCTGGAGTTGGCTGACAGCAGACTCCAGTGTGCTCCATACGGGCAGGTGCTGGACAGAACTGAATCACTACCACAGAGGTGAACAAAGCCTCAGTTTTCTCTCAGGGAACTTAGAGAAGGTCTGGGGAGATCACACTGACACACATATTTGCTTCCGCTCTATCATTTGGTCATTTAGTCAATAAACAAAGACTGAGAAGTGGCCTCAGAGCTGGGAATAGGAGGGTGTGATGGTGTAGATCTGAAAAGTTCCAATACTCACACATGTGGAAGGTAAGTAGACTAGAGGTGGATCATGTAAGGAAGAAACATAAATAGGTAAGTGATAACAGTGGCAAAGACTGTTCTTAAAATTGAAGGTTCTCTACAAGACCAATGAGCACTGCGTCCTGCTTATGCATGCCAGAAAGACTTCCTAGAAGACTGGATAAGCAAACTGAGTCTTGAAGAATGAACAAGATTCTCTTCAGCCAAGAAGAAGAGAAAAGCATTCCACACATACAGACACAGAAACTGTATGGTGTTTTAGAGAAACTTCCGGAGAGTAGATGCGATGAGAGTAGAGTCAAGAAGAGTGAAGTAAGGATAAGTGATGAGTAGAGGCCAAATATGAAGAAACTTACATGACAGAGAAATTGAAAGTGTAAACAATTGGTTTCCTCAGGAGGGACTTAAGTAAGGCATTTGTATGACAAGTTAACTTTGAATTGAATTGAATTTTAACACTATTTTAACTGACAAAAAATAGTATATGGTATACCACATTGTATTTTGAAATATGGATACATTGTGGGGTGTTTAAATGAAAAATAACACATTACCTCACATATTTGTGATTTATTTTGTGGTGAGAACATTTAAAATCTACTCAGTAATTTTCAAATATATGGTACAATGTTATTAACTGTTGCTACATTTTATGATTCATGCCTTGAATTTATTCCTCATATCCAACCGAAATGTGTCATTTGACCAACATTTCAGAGTCTCTGCCTGTCCACATCTCCACCAATTCTGGGCAACCACCATTCTCAGTTAGTCAGACTGTCATGGCGGCTCAGTTGTGGCAGTGAGGTAATGGGATGTGAAGCCAGTGAGGTAAGGGGATGCTGAGGAAGCCACTTGAGTGAAGACAGAGCAAGAACACCTGCATGCTCATTTCCTCTGGCTTCTCATGTATTCTCTCTCTCTCTCTCTCTCTCTCTCTCACTTCTCCTCCCTTCCTCCCCCTAAGCTTCTTCTTCCACAAGCTAGCTGGTGAGAAAATCTGGGAAATATCATTTTCAGGAATCAGTTCTCTGTGAGATACAGTGGAGCAGGAGAAATGAAGGCCTGTACAGGAAAGATAGCCGGCTGAAGCACATACGTGTTTGTGCTTCAAACACAAACACACACACATCGCGTGCAGTAAAAGACTTAGTGAATCATATGATCTCAGATGTACGATATTGTCAGCACTTTCAGATCTTGTCATACAAGTATAATTATTTTATTCAAATTTCTCTGCATTGATCTTACATGGGGTCATCAAAATTTCAAATTTCCTTTTATAGGAATATTCCTATGAGTTTCATAATTTAAATTTAGGCCGGTAATTGTTAATAATTTTATTTTATCTATAATTTAATCCACTTTTTATCCACATAGTCCTCATATCTGTAATACCACATGTATTCATCTATATTTTATAAGTTCTGAAGGATGCATGTTCTTTCTTATTTCCCTGTCTTTTTCCATATAACTCTGAGCATCTAACTCGGGTCTGCAGGTGGGGATACTGAATAAATACTCTTTGATAATGAACTAACAGAAGTGGAACTTGAAAAAATTACCATTTGTTTCATGTTTCCATTTGCTTTTCTTTCTCCAGCAGTTCTCGGTAACCTTAAACTGTATTTAGTTTGAATAGTTTTAACATTAGATTAATTCATGGCAAGATGAATATGTTTTCCCATCATCGAGCCATATTTACTTTAAAGTCCACAAAATAGTTTTATTCACATAGTTGTTAATTGCAGAACTCCTGGTAACATGCCAAGGATAATGATGTTTGCCACCTTTGATCAGTGCTCTGCTATAGAACGACTTGTTCCAGCTCTTGCTGAGAAAAGAAGAACTTATTAAGGGGATTACACCACATTTGTTGTATGTTGAGTACCAAACTGTGCTGAGATCAGAGAGAGGGATAAGGTCACGATTCATCTTGTAATTCAGAAATAAAGAAAATCTGAAATGCATCATGACTGAAAGCTCTTCTTTATGCGTGTATTTTTTTTCTTCAGTATTTTAGAATCTCATTTGGAACTAGCAGGTGAGCTTAGCTGAGTATTTTTATGACTTCCATTTCTGTCTGAAAGTAAGGGCAATAGACCCTGGGCCACAGGTTCTGGAAGGGGTCAGGCAGAAAATTTGGAGTGGGCCAGTGAGTGGATCAACAGGAGAAATACCTGGCTCACACAAGGAAAGCAAGAACTTCTCAGTGTGATTCAATACACATATGAGAAATAATGCTGGACAAGAGCTGAAAGTCATCTAGGATGTGAGCCATCAAGCTGTGTGGACATGGGAGGGCAAAGGACAAATCTTCCAGGCAAAGACCCAGTGAGTTCAAAGGCTTTGCAGGAGGGGCTCCTACGTTTGCTAAATATTGGCATCACCTATGCACCTTAAAAATTTTTAATGTCTGGTCTTTGCTGCTAGATATTCTGAGTTAATTAATTTGAGTTACATGGTAAATATCAGGAATTTTAAAAATCTTCCCAGGGTGCTCCAGGAGGACACAAATCTGGGATCCTCTGTCTTGTGTCTTTAGCGTGTTTTTGTCAGAATTGCAGGATTTGTAACCTTGCTTCTGACCTTCTCAGGAATTGTTAGCAAACCATTTTCTTTGGCCATTTCTTGTCTTCTCTCCCAGGCTTTATAACTTATTTATTCATTTTTACGTCTTATGATTATTTCCCACAGTCTTTTTAAAGGTGATGGGTAAATTGAACTGAACTTGATAGAACATGGTGTTTGGAAGCATATGCACATTGCCGAATGACCATCTAGCTAATTAACACATGCACCTCCTCACACACTTATCATTTTGGTAGCAAGAACACTTTATGCCCACAGTTTTAGCATTTTTCACAGACACAATGTATTGTTAGCTACAATCACCATGTTTTATAACAGATCTCTTCAACTTAGATCTCCACAACTCTATTCTCTGGTTCTGCTAGTTCATTTCTCTTTTGATTACATAGATAAATAAGATAAATAGTTTTTACTTACCTGGCAGATATTGTCCAGGCTCATGTATGTGGCTGCAAATGACAAGATTTCCTTCTTTTTGTGCCTGCATAGAATTCCATGATGTACATATGTAACATTTTACTTATCTAATGATTCAATGGATCAACACATAGGTTGATTCCATATCTTGACCTCTGTGGCTGATACTGAAATAAACATAGGAGTATAGATATTACTTTTAAATATTAATTTTATCTCCTTTGAATATATTAAATAATGTGATAGTTCTAATAATATTTTGAAGAATTTCCACATTTTACATTTTTCAGTTTATGAGAAAGACTGTAATATTTAAATGTGTATTCAGCTTATTTCACCTGAGTGTGGTCTCTAGATGCATTTATTTACCTAGATATGTCTCAGTTTTATTCTTCTTTATGGCATAATAGTACTCCATTGTATAAAAAAATCCCCATATAAAGAAATGCTCAACATCATTGGTCATTTGAGAGATGCAGACGGAAATACTGAAATTTCATCTCACTCCACAAGGAATGGCTGCTACATCAAAATTAACCAACAACAACTGCTGGCTAAGATACAGAAGAAAGGAGCCCTTCTCCACTTTTGATGGGAATATAGACTGGTACAAGCACTGTGGAAATTAGTGAGGCGATTCCTCAAATATCTAGGATTAGAGGTCCCATTTGACCCTGCTACTCCCTGTTAGGTATATTCATATAACAGTGACATAGTGCAGCCATGTTTGTAGCAGCTCGGTTTGTAAACAAGTGAAATGTCCATCAATTGGAGACTGGAAAAAAATTTTTTTATATATAAAGTATATATACTGTATATACTACCATAAGTAAAGATAAGTTTGAGTCATTTCTACTCATGAGTGAAATAAATAGATGTGTAAATACTGTATCTTTTCTCTGGAATCAGAAACTGAAGATATAAGTGAGTTCTAAAAAGTATAATAGACATTGTGAAATAGAAAGTATTCAAAGGGAAAAGAGTGTAGGGGTAAGTAAAGAAGGAAAGAAAAAGGTTGATGGTAAAAAAAAGGAAGCAAGACTTATGTATGGAGCAGGCTGGAGGTTGGAGAGTGGGCAGGGGAAAGAGAAAATGAAAATTAAGTTATACGATGTGTTAGTACAAATTCTCAGTGTCCATTGTGATCATGATGTGTATATAAAATGTACCAATAAAATCAATTAAGAAAATAAAATTTCTTTGGATAATAGTATAGCAGCTGGAAAAAAAAATAACCCACATCTCCTTTATCCAGTCATCTTTTGATGGGCCTTTCAGCAGTTTCCAAAACTTAACTATTAAAAATTGTGCTGCTGTAAGCATAGGTGTGCATATAATGCTATTCATTGCTTTTAATTCTTTTGGGAAGACACAAAGAAATGGAATAGCTGGGTTAAGTGGAACCCATACTTTCAGTTTTCTGAGGAATCTTTACACTGTTTTTCAGTGTTTGCACCAATCTACACTCCTACCAAGGAAGGAGGCAGGCCCTTTGCCCCCCACAGATCTGGCAGCATTTGTTACTGATTCATTTATTGATAATAACCATTCTTGCTGAGTAAGATGGAATCTTAGTGTTGTTTTAATTGGTATCTCTCGAATGACCTGTGATGTTGAAATTAACATAAACATCTTTATCTCAATAAAGAGCTTAGAGAAAGCTTTTGACATTTCAACATTGAATATGATGTTAATTGTGGCTTCTTTACAAATGGTTTTTATTGCATTGAGGTACATCCTTACTATATTTTGTTCATAGTTTCATCATTAAGGAGTATTAATTTTGTCATCTTGTTCTGCATCTGTTGAAGCAGTTATCTAGATTTTGTTTTTCATCTGTTGATTTACATTTGTTGAATTTTCCTAGTCCCCCTAAAATGAATCATACTTGATGTTAGTGAGTGATATCTTCATGTGCTTCAAATTTGGCTTGCTAGTATTTTTAGTGTGGATTTTGACATTCATATTCAACCAGGGTATAGTGTGTATTTTTTTGTGGGTTTTGGTAGGGTTATTATTTGGTTTTGCTATCAGGGTAATCCTGGATTTGTAATATAAATCTTAAAGTGCTCCTTATTCATTAATGTATTTGAGCAGTTTGAGAACAATGAGATTTAGGTTTTAAAAAATCCTGATCCTGGACTTTTCTCTCAGTATATTACTCTGTTGATCTCTTCACTCATACTCGATCATTTCAGATTTTGTATTTCATCACTGTTGAATAAATGTCAAGAACATTATTTAGCTCTTTTATGTTGTTCTACTTGCCAACGTATACTTATTTGAGTAGTCTTTTATCATTTTTTGTATTTCTCTTGCAGCAGTCATTTTTTCTGATTGCTTTTATTTTTAATTTGTTCTCTTTTTTTGTCATATTCTAGCTAGATGTTATCTTTCCAAAAGAAATCTTTAAATTTTTTTGATTTTTCTGATTTTTTTCTAGTCCCCATTTCATTTATTTTTTTGTCTTTGAGCTTCATTATTTCCCACTGTGTACTAATTTTGGGTTTATTTGTTCTTGTTTTATAGTTTCATGATTAGGTTGTTTATTTGGGAACTCTTTTTTTTTTAATGTAAGCACTTATCCTTGTAGACTTAGAGCTCATACCTGTGTTGTGGTACCTTATTGGATTTGGTACATTGTGTTTTCATTTTCATTTGTCTTAAGACATTTTTATTTCTTTATGACATTGTTTTTTTCTAGGAGTTTGTGTTTAATTTTCACATGCTTTTGAATCTTATAAAATTTTTTCTTGTTATTGATTCACAGTTTCATGACACTGTGGTAAGAAAAGTTACCATATGTGATTTTATATACCTGTGAAGGCTTGTTTTGTGGCTTAACTTATGATGTACCCTGGAGAACGTTTCTCATGCTGCTGAAACTGTGTCTTCTGGGCTTGTGAGATGAAACATTCTGAGTATGTTTGTTAGGTTGACCTGTTCTGTAGGATAATTTAAGCCCAGTGCTCCCATATTGATTTTTCATCCCTGGAAATGGTGAGTTTAAGTCCCTTATTAATATTGCTCTGCACACTCTCTACTCTACAATCAATTAATATTTGATTTACATGATAATGTACTTTTCTTAGATGTATATGTATTTACATTGTCATAAATGTTTTTTGAATTAAAACTGTTCTCATTATATAGTGGTCTTCTCTATCTCTTCACATAATATTTGATTTACAGTCTATTTATCTGATACAAATATAACTACTCCTGCTTTTTTCCTTTCCACTAGAATACTGTACCCTTTTCATTTCTTCATTTTTTTTTTTTTTGGCCTGTGAGTGTTTTTAAAGGTGAAATGAATCATTTGTAAGTAGAATATAGCTGAATTTTTATTTTTTATCGATTTATCTCTATATTTTCTAACAGGAGAATTCAATCCATTTAAATTCAAGGTAATCATTGATAGGTAGATTTACTATTGTATCACTTTCTTATTTTCTAGTTGATCTACGGATCCTCTATTTCTTTCTTCACGCCTTTCTTTCAATGAATTGATTTTTCTCCTGTGGTATGCTTTGATTTCTCGCCTTGTTGTGTAAATATTGGCTTTTGTTCATGCTTATGACAAAGCTTATAAGAATAATATGGGTATAGTATTTCACTTTAAACTGATGATGGCTTCACTGTTATTGTAACAATAACAAATGTTTAAAAAACAAAGAAAAAACCATTTACTCAACCCACCACAAATTTTACTATTTGATTTCACAATTTATATCTTTTTATAGGGCATATCCCTTATTATTGTAACTATTATTATTTTAACACCTTTCTTATACACTTTCATACTAAAAATAAAGGTGATTTACATACAACCGTACTGTATGAGAGTATTCTGCAAGAGTACGTATTTATTTTTACCAGTGAGCTTCGTGCCAGTGACTGTTTCCATGGTTCTCACTGGCACATTTTTCCTCTAGCTTTGAAAATAAAATAGCTCAGGAAGAAATTAATCCCCTCAGTTTTTGTTTGTGCAGGAAATTCTTTATATTTCTTTTTTTGAAAGACAGATGTGTGCCGTCTTTTTGGTGGGTAGTCCTTCCTTCGGTGCTTTGGACACAGTATCACCTTCTCTGCTGATCACAATGCAATGCCCTCATGTGTAAGCTGCTGTGTATTCCATCTTTTAAAATTAGACGGTAGCATAATATGCCTTGGGGTAGTCTTATTTGGATTGAATATGTCTGGAGACCTTTGGCCTTCCTATCTAGATATTTACATATTTCTTCAGATTGGGACTATTTTCTGCTCCCTTTTTTATAATAATTCTGCTGTACTTTTCCTTATGTTCTACCTTTTGAACTTCTGTGACTGGAACATTTACTTCTGGACTCTGTCTCGTAATTCCCACAGCTCTCTGCATTGCGTCTCCTCCTCTGAATGTGCATTGTCAAGTCGCCCGTCTTAGACCACACAGACCTTCCCTGCAGGTGACTGGTTCTGTTCTTGATACTCTCTGTTGTATTTTTCATTTATTGATGGTTTTATCTGTGGTGGAATTTTTTTAGTATTATTATTGTCAACATTATTAGATTATCATTTTTATTATTATCATCATCTCTCCATTAAAGTTCTCATTCTGATCATTTATTATTCTTTATTTTATTGAATTAATTCTCTCTACATTTCACATTTTCTGAGCTTCCTTAAAGCACTTATTTTAAGTTCTTCATCAACCATTGCATACAATGTCATTTCTTTAGGATAAGTAACTAGTGTTTTATACTGTCTCTTCAGCATAGTATGTATTTCTAATGTTTTTCATTTTGGAGGCTATGCATTGATACCACTGTATTTCAGGAAGTAGATACATATTCTAGTTCACACAAACTGGCTTTGTCTTTAAAGCCTATTGACAGTCACTTGTCTGGAGATACTGGGCAGGCTGTCTGACAGTCCTGAGATCAGGGCTACTGTGGCTATCCCTGTACTGCAGCAAGCCTGAAGCCTTGGGCTGCTGCAGTCTGCTAATGGTTGGCCAAATCTCCAGGATATTGGCTTCAACAAAGTAGTAGTTCATGCTGAGGACAAAGTCTTCCACGCAAGCTTGCATCCTTGCTTCTGTGGTCCAAGCTGGCTCTAGGACAGGTTTGGAGGTTTGGTCTGTGCATCCCAGGCTGACCTTTGAGGCTGTGTGGTTGGCCAGCTCCTGAGTTTCACTGGGATGAACATGGTGGTCTAAAGTGAAATAATATGCTTATTATCTCCCTTTCCTCCAAGTGGACTGTATGTCATTCCCTATTACAATGTGGGGCAGGGTAAGGTTCATGCATGTAATGAAAATTGGTTCTTCCAGTTTCTTTCATTTCAAGGCATATTTTCTTACTATGTGCTACCACCATGTGCTGTGACCTCTCACTGTTTCCTGAGTTTTTGTAAAGTAAATTAGCTAATCTGTAGACTACCACTTTCCAGTAGCTAAGATTCAGTCTTATTGGAATGAACTGACAGATTTCCCAAAAGTTAAGAAAAATTATTAAATGTTGAAGTGTCTGGATGTAATGCAAAACTGTGGGATCTCTGTAAGGGACCAGTGTGGACACTGAGGAAGGCTAAGCCTAGACCACGCATAGCTTGACTCTATGTGGGAAAGCCAGCATGCCATCTTCCAAGCAGCTAATCTCTTCCCTCTGTTATCTCTATTCCATCTTCTCAACTCATTTTGGCTTGAATTGCAACACAGAAATACACATTCCTAAAACAAAACAAAATAAACAAACAAAACTTTCATATCACTGTCAAAACTGACATCTCTGGTGTTAGTTATATATCTTGGTAAGTTCCAATTTATCACTTAAGTGAAAAAATGAGGTTTAAAAACAGCAATGCAACCTATTGATTTTGGATAGCTATTTCTCTCTTCTCTTCTCTCTCTCTCTCAATTTATCAATTTATTGATCTCTAGAAATAATCATTTACTAGGTAGGCTTAATGATTCTATTTTTTTCTGTTTTTAGCTGTATGGATTTCTGTCCCAATTTATTTATTCCCTTTGATTTCAGGATTGAATTATCTTCTACTTTCCAGTTTCCTAAATATTAAGTACAGATAATTGATTATAGGTAACTTATAAAATATATATATTTAATTTTATATATCTGTATGTAAGAGTTTTCACTGAGTCCAATTTTGTCACAGTTTGTATTATGGTCTATAATTATTTGGTAATTTTATATGAGATCAGAAATAAAATATATTCTGATACATATGTCTAAAACACTAAATAAATATGATTATGACATCAAAAAAAAGAACATCAATGCACAGTAGAATCCTATTTTAGTGGGATGTTCATATAGATAACATTACAGAATATTTTGGAAATATGCAAGAAAATATTATATATTTCTGAAAGACATGACTGTTGAGTTTTTTGTTGCTATCAACATCAGGTGTGATTTTTTTCAATTTTATTTTTAGTAGTACACATTTTCAGTAGGTACTAATTACATTCCCCTTCATGATATTTCACATGTATAAAAGATCTCAATTCTTTCTTCACTTCTTGCCCATCTCTTGGTTCCTTTCCCATTTGCAAAACATGTCTTTCTATTTCCTATTTTCTGTGTTTTATTTTGCTCTTTATTTATATTGTGGTTTGCTAATACAAGAGGAATTATGCAGTGTGTAAACTTTGTGTCAGATTTATTCTAACTGAGGGTGTGATACTACCAGAATCTAGAGCAATTCTCAGACTGAGCTTTCCTAATGAAAAAGAAATATGACGTGTGAGTGTGTTTAGACAGAGAACGTGATAAGCTCTAGATGCTGGCTAAACACATGTAAAACGAACCAAATTTGAAACAAACATCTTTGTATTTAAATGTATCATAAGCACTAGAATGGATCAAAGTTTAGTGAAAATCTTGTTTCTTACCTTGTGTTCAAAGCAATCCCCTTTCCTGAGATCAAAATGAGGGAGAGAGTGAGAGAGAATGAGAGGTAGAAATGGGACAGGACATAGATATTTTCAGTCATCTTTAAACATCTTCCCCCAAAATGTAAGTACAAGCTGCCTTTGAAGCTTCCCCTGACCTACATCCAGGTTGATCACCCTTCACCATTTTACTCTAGCTAATTCCAAAGCAAAGCTCTGAGAAGTACCAGTGGAAAACACAAATGTGATATATTTTAGCATGATTACAAGGTTTGTACTAAAAGTTAACTTATCCATTTTCCGTCCTCCTGTAAAGTGAGAGTTAAGACAGTAGATGGATGTTTTTATAAAGAATACAGGTTAAATGATACCATATTGCCTTTTAATGGAGTGAAAAAACTTTTGTCTTTGCTTCATTGTATCTGCAGAGCCTGGACAGGAAAGAAACTGTGGACAAGAGGTTCACTGTTTACTCAAAACCAAATCCCAGTTGGTGAGCCAAGGATATCTTTACCATTTTCCTGCCCAGTAATTTACAGACTTTACTTTAGCATTGGGACTTTTTCTTTTTTTGTCACAGAATATATACGTCTGCAGCATCACTGGAAACACTTCCTATAAATGCAGCGTGGCCTAGTTAGAGTACAGGTCTGGGACTTCCTCCTGTTGCTTCAGGTGACTTTAAGGGCCATCTTACAATCATAGGGCTCCTCTGAGCAAATTTAATAACTTCAGATCTGTTCCAAACTCCATCTTCTACAGATATTGAAACTGAGCCTCAGAAAGGCTGTGACTCATATTATACTGTCAAGTTAATGTGCAGAAAAACCACCTCTTGAATGTTTAATAGCGATGATGAGTGGATTCTTAATGGCCTTATCCAGTTTGTGGATTAGTTTTGCCATCTGTTTCATCTATTCTTCTCTCCGGCTGCCTGCCCTCTGGCTCTGTCACACTCATTAATAGCTCCATCAGAGGTCTAGTAAAGGGAGAAGAAGATGGAAACTCAAATCCCTTATTAGATCTTTCTAGAGGAAGAAAGATTGAAACTAATGAACATGGCAAGATTAGATGTCAGCTCTGGCTGGGCTGGGAGCGTCGTCAGCGCTGCTGCCTCTCAGTTACATACACTGCTCCTCAGCCAAGTATGTGCACTTCGCCAGCTTGAGCCAGTTTTCTCTGGACTGGACTTTGAACTTACAGTGCTTCCTGCTCAATGAAGACCAAATTCAGTATCATACTCAGTCTGACACAGATTGGGCCTCGGTAGCTGGAACCAAGTTCCACCTAGCTCTGTCTCCTCTCATTTAGAACTGCTGTTAATTTCAGCATTTCCATCATCCAGCTGCCCTTTCCAAATTTTGATGGAAACTGCTTTGCTGTTGAAGATTTGTCAGAAGCAAAGATTTTGACCTTTAATCACAATTTGGTCTCTGTCGTAGCTTCTGAGCTCTGCCTTGTGGACTTGATCTGCTTCCCCTTGAAGGAACAGAATTCTGCTTTGGAGTGCAGTTCCTTCTCCTCAGGTGGTGAGGCTACACTGAAACTAAGGAGGAGCTCAACATGTCTCGCTTCCACAGCATTCCTGTGTCTGCTGCTACCAAATTAATATCAGTGGCCTGAACTTACAGGTGTCAGGGAGTAGCTCCACTCATTTAATAACAATTTTGTGAGTGAAAGTTGATACCCTGGAGTCTGGGCAGACTCTAAACTAGCATTTTTCAATATGCTCCAAGATACAAACTGATAAGAAAAAAGAAACTTAATATTGAGTATTATCAATGTGAAAATCACTCCTATTGACACTTTTATAAATATATTCCTTGGTTGAAATAATTCCTTCTCTCACTTAAATTCATGTTCACATGTCTATATGAATGTACATGTAAATATATATATATATATATATAGTATTTTAATTGCCTTAATAAAGTTGCAATACAGACCAAATAATAGTGGCTTAAATAAGAGAAGATTTTTACAAATTAGACCTCAAGCTATATGTATTTTATATCCTTCTCAGTTATTTTTCAAGATACCTACAAGAGCCTGAGAAATAATGTTGGTTTAGGGACAGTGAGCCTTCACAATGCAATGTAGTCTGCTAGCATATTTAAAGAATCATTTAATCTGCCTGGCACCAAATAGCTCTCTCTCATTGAAGCATAGCTAATGTATTTGTTCTTTTCCTTTGGTAGATGGTATGCTCTTTAGAAGTAGGAATTGTGTCTTTTATAATTTACCTTGAAAAGTCTTTGAATGTTTAGATGGTGGTTATTAGCTATTTCCTATTACCACAAAGGACAGAACAAGGAGAAACAGCTTCAAGGGAAAGTAGGTTATTGGACAAGTTGGTCAGATATTAGACTCATTTATCGAGGGGGCTCACTGAATCTTCTTCCTTGAAGATATTTCAACAAGAACAGAGAACTATATTTCCAGGCTGGTGTAGAATAAATCTTGTTTACATTTAAGTACCTAAATTTTGAAATAAATGACTTTCTGCGATTCAGATAAATTCAGTGGTGCTATTTACACTTTCATTAGGCAAGAGCACACAGAGCTGGTAAGAAAATGTCAGTATATTTAGTCTAAAGCTGGTCCTTTACATTCTCAATTTTCTTGTAATAAATCGGTGGGAGTGCTCTATCATGATCCATAGACATATTGTGTCATCTCATTCATTCATTCAATGGTTAATAAGTATCAAAAGCTTACTCCATATCAGATGCTATATATTAGCTTTAGAAGTGTGAAGACAGAAAAATTATCTTTGGAGGTGAGGTCCTGGATATACCATACACACTCCTAACCTAGATAGCTGTTCTAGGTTGCTAAAGTTTAATGAGTTTCACAATTTCTTGAGTTCAAACAAATAAATCCCATCTTCTTTTTAACTTGGGAAAAACTTAAAATTCTCTCTATTCTTATTCCTTAGTGCCACCCAAGTTCATCAGGCTAAAAGTGGTATTGAATTTCTATGGTCATCAAAAGCCCAGCTCTTAATTCCTACCCCAGATCCTTCTTACACTTCTGTCTTGATCATTTTCCCACCCTGCATCAAATTTCCATTTCCTGCAACTTACAGAGAGGTACATCATAGCACAAATTATGTGGTTTCAGCCATGGAAAACTCAAGGTTCGTGTCCATCTCATTATGCAAAATGCACTCAACCCATGTCTTAGAATTAACAAAGTCTTCAGTTTCATCATTGTGGAAAAGCCCAAGCCCAAAGTCTCCACTGAGAATCAAGGAAAACTCTTAGTTGTGAACCTCTGTAAAAGTCTAAAAGAAATTTGTACAGAGTTCTTGAGTTTTTCAGAATGCTAATCTTTTCAGCAAGTATCTTCTTCTTTGCTCCAACTTTATAGGCATTACTTTTCTGGAAAAACTACAAACTTTTCAAATCATTGAGTTCTGCTGTTTGCTCCTGACTCTCTCTACAGATCTGACAGAAAACAGCCAGAAAGACACATGTCACAGCCTGAAATTGGACTGCTCTGGAATATCCTGCACTAGATTTATCAGTTCACTGTCTTTAACCTGAATTTCCCACAAAGTCTCAGGACATGGGAAAAATGAAGACAAATTTTCTGCCAAGGTGTAATAATCATGGCTTCTATTACAGCTGCTTATGGAGTCCTCACCCCTAACTGATCTCATTTCAGAATGGACTTTTACTCTTCAGTATTCTGAGCTCAGATGAGAATCTTCTATCAACCTCCACTTACAGTGTTATAGGGCCTCTCTGGCCAGCATTTCCAAAACTTTGGAAAGTTTCCCATTAACAACTTCTACAGGCTTCTAGAATACATGGTGTTGTAGAAGTATAACAATGACTCTACTTCTCTGGTATAAATTTCTGTTGTTGTCACCTGCCTGTCACCAGGAAAAAATACATAACATCTGAAATTTAAAAGAGAAAAAGTCTATTTTGGCTTGGAGTTTCTATGCATTCAGTCCATGTGCAGCTGGCTCTAAGGCAGAATAGCAGAGCAAATAAAGACTGCTCACATCATGGTAGCCATGAAGCAGAGAGAAGAGAAGAACTGGGGAAAAGCCACACCCCTGGTGGACCACCCCTTCCCACCAGGCCCTATCTCCAAACATGAGACTTTGGGGCTGACATCTTAGATTTAAACTATACCACCTTACCTCACTGTCCATTTACCCAGATTTTCCCTCCAAACCAGAGTTATCAGGGTAGAGGCTGACTGCTGAAAGTTGTAATAACTTTCATGTTTTAATTTTCTCTTTCCTCTTTAATTTTCTTGCAGGGGAATGGTGCAAAGGCAAAGAGATAGACTCAGAGATATGGAAGGCTTGGATGCTACGTGCACTTGCATAGGTAAGTACTGGCCTTCATGTTCTATCCTTCCAAACTAATACATCTTCAAACTGAAAGAGAAATGAAAATTATCATCATCACCGAGGATCCTAAGAGATATACAATTTTGTAGGTAACTTCTATTTTTAGACATTTTTGTGATCCTGATGTCTTTAGTACCTATCTCTAATCTTCACGACTACTATAAAAATACTATCCTTATTTTGCTGATAAGTAACTGAGATTTAGAGAACTGACAGGTGTTAGATTTGGCTACTGAAATATGACCCCAAAATGTCACTATCTTGACAAAGGATAGCATTGCTTATTATCCAAATAGTAGACCAAATGTACCTTTTCAGTCAGTCATTAGCAAAGGAACTCTGGGATGCATGATGAAAGTACCTTCAAGATCTCTCCAGGTGATTAATGCAAAAAGAAAATAGGGGATTTAAGCACCTTGTCTATATTCCATGGTCAGAATGCAGCTAGTTTACTTCACCTGAGTGAAAGGATGGGGAATGTAGACTAGTGGTGAGAAGAGAAGAAAAGAAACACAGTTGTGTGAATCACTAGCCAGTGTCCAGGTGTTGGGGTGGCTTTGCTACTCTTCCAGGAGACATGGTGATTCCACTAACAATAAGCTTTTGGCACTTGAGGCAGCTGAACTATCCCAGGATGCACAATGCATGGGAGGAAAGCTCCTGATATGTCCTTTTTAAAAGATCTATATACTTTTCTGGAAAATGTACAATCTTTAAC
>PVIR01019377.1:0-32038 GCA_004026965.1 Petromus typicus
AACTCACATCACAATCCTCCTGCCTCTGCCTCCCGAGTGCTGGGATTACAGGCGTGAGCCACCACGCCCGGCACTGTGGTATGTGGTACTGGTTGCTGCTGGGTGTGGGTCTCCACACCCAGTATTGTTATGTGGTTACCGGGGATCGAACCCCGGTCCTTGCGCTTGCGAGACAGGCGCCGGAACCACTGAGCTAACTCCCCGGCCCCTTTAAGAAACTATTTTAAATGTACAAAATGTTATGTTGTGTGTAAAGTTTCTAGGTATTTGAGGGTAGAAGATAAGGCTTCAGAAATCCCATTCAGGATGTTTTACATTGACATATGACTTCAGGGTTAAGAAAAACATTTAATATTATGTTTATAATCATGTGACTGTGTCTCCAACATGCACGCACACACACACACACACACACACACACATAGGGTAAGGAGGAAAAAGGAGAAGGACATATCAACTAGTTCATCAAATTATCTGTAATTTTTATCTATCCATTGTACCTCACTAAAATTGAAAACAATTTAAGGAGTTAGAGATTCCAGCACTTGTTTGCATGATGTAGCTTTATTTAGTGCTGCAACATGCAGTGCAGGTATTCCAGGTTCTGCTACCTGCTGAAGACAGCAAAGCAAAGCAAAGCAAAGCAATTCAACTACACACGCACAAATCAGTCTGCACACACGAAGCTTATAGTCTCATGATTTCTGGTTCTAGAAGACAGTGTAATTCTTCTGGGCTTTCATTAAGGAGAAGGCTCTGGGCCTGTAGCTTCATCTACCACCCTCTCCTAGCATGTGTGAGGCCCTGGGTGTGTCCTGAGTACAGTAAAACTAAATAAAGTATCCAGATGTTGAGCTCCTCTGGAGATTTAGCTCAGTGGTTCCGGTGTCTATCTTGCAAGTGCAAGGGCCCAGGTTCAACCCCCTGGTCACCACATACAACAATGCTGGGCGTGGTGACTCACATCCACCAGCAGTAGAACGACACACCACAGTGTTGGGGGTGGCAGCTCACACGTGTAATCCCAGCACTCAGGAGACCGAGGCAGGAGGATTGCTGAGTTCTAGGCTGAGCTCAGGGCCAGCCTGAACTACAAAGTGAGACCTTGTCTTGAAAAAAAAAAAAAAAAGATTTCAAATATAGACTCATTTTACCAAAGACCCTTGGGCTTCTGCACTGATCACCTGACCTCTCCAAAGGCAGCCATGGAGAAACCGGTTTGTGGAGGTGAAGAGGGAAAGAGAAGCAGTGGCAAGTGAGCCCCAGAGATGGAGGACAGATGACAGGTATCAAAGCCGGAGGGAACTGTTGGCGGGAATGTAAATTGGTGCTGCTGCTCTGGAAAACAGTGTGGCCATTCCTGAAAAAATCAGGCACTGAAAACACAGGATAAAGAAATTCAACATCTCCATATATATTCCAACATATATATTCCTGGAAGGAAAGGCTCAAAGATAATGTACATGAGACAGGCGCTGTGCACTGACAGTGAGGGTGCATTATTTATAATAGTCCAAAGTAGAAGCCATTGAAATGTTTCCAGTAAAGGGCTAGATAAGTAAAATATGGTGATAAATACACATATACATATATATATATATACACACATATATACATATATGCACACATATGTACATATAGAAGATGGACTATTGTGAAGCTTTAAAAGCAAGGAAATTTTGACATAGACTACAATATAGATATACATGAAGACATGTAACTGAAGTAAGGCAGACGTGAACTAAATACTGTATGACTTAATCTGAAGTAACTAGTGTAGTCAGATTCATAGAGACGGGCAGCAGAGTGTTGGCTGGCAGGAGCTGAGGGGTCATTGCTTGGCGGGTGCAGAATTCCAGTTAGGAAGAGGAGAGCTGGGAGCTGGGTGGTGGTGATGGTTGTACCGTAGTGTTGATGCTCTTCACACTGCAGAGCTGCACATGTGATGCTGAATGGGCCGCATTTCATTTCATGTCTATCATACCACGATGCAAAGTATCACAGAGAGTGGAGCGAAGCTCTCAGGCAGCTCTGCGGAGGCGACTCCTGCGGAGCTGGGAGCCTGCTGCTGCTTGGCCCCATGCAACTGTTCTGAGGTCATGTCCAGTCTGCATGGGCCCCAGTGGTCACTGTGAACTCACACCTCACTGTCTGCAGGAGACGACGGTTCTGAGGCAGTCATCTTGTTCTCTGACTGCTCTCCGAAAGTGGGAGCAGGGTGCTCTTCCAGGCTGACAGGACGCAGGGCACAGAGCCTGCAGGTGGGACAAGGGAGGAGTCTAGCTCAATGGAAGGCCCTGTGTCACATGCCCCTCCTGGCTGTCAAGACTCCTCAGTTTTCCCTTTAGACCAATGGGCTCTGCGAGATGGGAGGTGAGTCAGCTGCTTGGAACACAGCACCCAGGCTGAGACCTGAGTTGATCTCCTGGCCTGGTGAAAGGCAAGCTTTGTCTGGACTCAGAGTCAGCGCACAGCCTCGGCCTCAGCGGGGCCAACTTCTAGACCAAGTCCTTGCTCCTTAGGGCTCTGAGGCTGAAGAGAGTTTACTGACTATCACACTCCAAGAGTACAGGATGCCCACACTGCTCAGCTGCTTGCTGCCAAGTGTATGTGTATGTTATTTAACCCCACCCACATAGCACTTTGTATGTGCTAGAACCTTCTCTAATTCTCTTACCAGTCTCCCAAGGAATCTTAGTAACTTGTCCAAGGTGACCCAGCCTCAAAGAGGGGGAGTCAGTCAACACTGTGCCAAATGCACTCTAACCAGCAGGCTCTGCTGTCTCTCCACGGGTCCTATCAGGTATGCTACAGAGTGAGTGAATGTAACCCCAGCACAAGTCCCCTGGCTCTGTCTTCCAGAACTACACCTTCTGGGGCCATCAAATGTGCACTAGGACTGTGAATGTAGCCACAGTGTGAGTGCCCAGTGTCCCCAACAAAAAACCCGTCATGGAACTGGTGGACTGATCTGTAGGGATGCCTGGCATGGAACAACCGCGCATATCCAGAAGACAAACGTGTGGTGGGTGCTGGTGAAAGGGGGAGACGGCCCAAAGGCATGCCTTAGTTTCAGAGGAAGGTGAAAGGTGACTCACACAGCACAAAGAACACACGTTCTGGAGCTTTGTGATCTCAAGAATCTCACTTAGTCTCCCGGTCTAGTGTCCTGTGTGCAGGAGGGAGTGGGTGGTGCCTTCTCGTAGGTTGTTTACACAGGCTGAACAAGATCACACCATGGGGGTCAGCAGCAAACTGAGTCAAGAGTTCCCCGGGATGTAAGTGAGAGCAGGGAGTCAGGAGGTGTGCTGTGCGGCTCTGGGATGGGAACACACCCTCCAGAGTCAGATAATTCCCTAGTAGGGTGCAGCGGGGTGTCACAGCTTGGGAGAGAGCCAATTGTGGAGTTACCTCTTAGCTCTGTCACTTCCTGGTGACCTTGGGAAGTCAACAAAACCTTCCGACTTGTTTTAATTAATAAAAGTGGTGTATGAATACACCATACTACCCATATGCTATGAATTAATTGATGTAGAGGGTTTTCAAAAAATGCTAGCTTTCCCCAACCTCACAGGCCACCACTTCGTCTGTCAAATAGCATAATACTCATCTCCCCAGATTAACAAAAAAAGACTAACTCAATGTCTATAATACCTTTCGTTGCCATAGCCCTTTTTAGCCTTGTTAGCCATAGCCCTTGACGGCTCCTTGCTGAAGGAGGGGAGGAATCATGGGACTGGACCCTCACCTACTCAAGCTGTCATTTAGGAGAATTTTTCCAGTTTTCCTTCTGTCAAAGTCACACCTATATCCTGTTAGCAAATACGTAACCTTTGTAGTAATGGGGACCTGGGGACTTGGATTTCTAAAGGACAGAAATTTGTCTGTGTCAGTTTTTCTTCCCCTCTTTTCCACCTTTCTGTAGAATCATTTTTTGATTTTTGACCAGGTGGTGGGGCATTTTGTCCTGAAAACACAGGAATCTCTAGTAAGTCCGTGGGCAGATTTAAAAGGGGTGTCTAAGACCCTTGACACGTTTGTCTAGGTAGCGTACTTGTTTCGTCTGGTGTTTGGAGATAGAACCCAGGGCTTTGTTGTGCTAAGCAGGTGCTTCACCACTGAGCTACCCTCTTTGCTGCCCATTTCTTCATCTAAATGGTCCATGGGAAAGCTTCACAACCCTTCCTCCCCAGCCCATTTTAAGAAATATTGTTCCAAAAAAAGATTGATGCAGAGATGTTATTTTGTTTGAGCCTAAACCAAATTTATTTCTTTGAAAAGACAGATTTCATTGGAACTTTTCCTATTTTCATTGACACAGAAATTGTAGAAGTAAAAACAGATCTATACGCTTGGTGCACTTTCTTTCCCCAGATACTTGTTTTTGCTCTCAGGGAAGGAAGCCCTTTGTCTTTGGCCCAGTAGACCCAGCTCCAGACCTGCCCACAAAGCAGGTAAATTCACCTTTCTAGAAGAAATTTGTCCTGAAACCCCTGACTCCGGGACGGATGTTGTCATTAAAAGTGCACAGGTGTGTAAAGCCCTCAGCACTGGGAGGGACTGTGCCTCGCTCCTCAGTGAGAGGGCTGTGGGTCAGGTGGTGCCAGGTGACCCCGTGACCTTCCCCTAGACCTGCAAACAGCCTCGCCCATGGGCACACTTTCCAGATGCCAGCAATCAAGAGATTTCTTCCTTTTCAGCTTCTAATGGGCTCTAATTTGTAGCTTTTTAAAGGAAATTTGGCTCCAAACAAGCACCCTAGGCTCATCAGCCCTCTCGGGCATTTATTTCTCATAAATCCAGCCCTGCTTAGGTGAGCTTCAACTTGGGAAAGAGGATTTGTTTAGCTATACTGGGCTGCGGGCACTAAATTGGACTGTATTGTCACTTGTCTGGTAACATAAACAAGCCGCGGATTGCTCTGCTCTTGTCAGGGACTGCAATCAGTCAAATCCCCTTGCTGCGCTATAACTCAGGAGGAAAGAGTCTGATAACTTGGTCGGAGCTTCACCTTTCATGAGCCGTCAGTTCATTTATCACTCATGACACGAAAAGGGCTTCATTCCCACAGAGCTGGCCCCAGAAGGTTCTACCCGGTGTTAAGTTCTTAAAAATAGCATCTGCGCTTAGGACATGATTCTCCGAAATTTTACACAAGTGCCAGTGGGTCTACTAAATCAGCCTTGCAAGGTAAGTCCTAGGGGCCCCTTCTGTTTATTTAGGCCAGAATGAGTCCTGAGGAAAGTAATATTGTGCACGTCAACATTTTCCTGCGGGGTCCAGCGTACAGTTTGTACTAACACCTTGCACATCAGTCTGTGGGCCCCTAAGGGTGCGGGCTCACCTCTGGCCATCCGGGACATCAGTCACCCACACTTATTTACTGAACATTTAGCTATTTGGTGCCAGGCATGGCATCAGAGCCAGGGTTCACCAGAGGGTTTGTAAGGCTCTTGGTCTTCTGAAGTGCACTATTCACAAGGAGAAGGAGATACCAAGGAAAAAAATAAAATAATTGTGGCTGGACGGTAGAACTGTGGGACCGGGATGCTGTCATGAACAGAAAGGAATTATGGGGAGGTCCAGGAAAGTGTCTCTGAGAAAAGATATTTCAGTGAATATAAAGGAAGAGAGGGGGCCAGCTGGGCCGGAGGAGAGAAGTAGTCCCGGAAAAAGACCCTCTCTCATCCTACTTTTGCTGCATGACAATTGTGGATGGCTTTTAAAAATCCCCTGGATTGTTATAAATGCAAATGTCTGTGTCCTGTAAAATATTGCTCGAAACTAGGGAGTTGGGCTATTCTGAGATTTAAAGTATTATCCTGAGGAACTGGGCAGTTTTATTTCAGGAGAGCTCCCCTCGGTAGACCCCCTGCTGGAGCCTAAGGGGTGCTTTGCTGGTATTGGGAAACATAAACCCAGATCGCCCCCCTGTCTGGTCGGACAACAGGAATGAACTTTGTTGATACAGTCTCCCGGGGGAGAAATTACTTCCTGGTGGTGAATGAGTCACTGGGGGGGAGTTGATTTTCCTTCCCGAGGTCAGGCGTGCTGTGCAGAGCTTTGCTTCCAACTTAGGGAGAACTGGGACGCCCTCCTGTCATTTGTTAGATTTCACAATGACTTCATTCTCCGAAAGTGTTATGAGGCATATGGGCTTGCTTTAAACATTTAACTGGATATGAAACTCATTTCACTTTGAGGAGTCTTGAGAAATGAATGGAACCCCAGATGTTGCAAAACTGTTGTTAGGAAGTAAGTAATAATACAATAATCCACTTAGAACATTAATAGAAAGTATATGTAGTTTCTTTTTTAACTGGTGCATTTTAATTATACAGAATTTCATTGTGTCATTTTCATACACGCATACAACATACTTGGATCATATCTGTCTTCCCTAATACCTTTCCTCTCTCCACTATCCCCTTTCTCTTATCTGTCTTCCATACAAGAATAAGTTTCTTAAGATGCTTCTTTCCTGAAAGAAGGAAAACTTTGAAGAAGGAGGAAGTGGAGGAGGAAGATCAACAGTATGAAGTTTAGGCTTAGATATCTGTCTGGGTAAACCATTGAGCAACTTGCCTTAATTTGAAGAAATATGGCTCCTGAGCTTATCACCATGGATAATTTCTAGAAGCACTGCCTGTCAGAGGCATAGGCTACGCAGGGGTCCCCATCCTTCCTTCCACGTGCCTAAAGATGCTGAGTCATCCTTTCTCATTCTTTACTGACGCCTGGCCCCATATTTCATGGAGAGATGCCCAGAAAATTTTTCACTTACTCATTGTTATATATTGAACTGTATTCTCCCCAAAATGTGATGTAATCCTAACTCCCAGTCCCTGGGAAATTGACCTTATTTGAAAATAGAGTCTTTGTAGATAATCAAATTGAGGCACAGACATTAGGTTGGACCCTAATCCAATATGACAGGTCCTTATAAAAGGGAAACTTCAACAGAGAGAGATGCATACAAAAGGAAGCTGATTGGCAGACACAGGGTTAATGTTATCAACAAGCCAATGAATGGCTGAGTTACAAGAAGCTTGGGGAGAGTCATGGGATAGGTACTTCCTCCGAGCCTTCAGAAGGGACGAACCCAGCTGGCACCTTGGTCTTGGGTCTCTGGTCTCAGAACGCTGGGACAATGCGCTTCTACTGGGTGTTTGTAGCACCCAGTACCTTGTTACAAAAACCCTAGGAAAACTTCACACTCACCATGCATTTTCTTAACAAATACATGAACGTGTACTTGCCCTACCAACCTGTGGTTGCTGCTTTTGTTCTTTTTCTATGGAGTTTCTCCTTAGACCTTCCTTTATCTTGGGCTCAGAGGGGGCTAGAACCCAAAAGTATTTGTCATGACTGTCATCACAGCAATTATCATTATCTCTTTTGTGCCAAGCCTTGTATTAAATGTGTTATTATTTTTTTATTTCTTAAAAGATACAATATACCCTTTGTATTGGAAAGTAAATGGAGATCTTCCATCTGGCTAATGACGGGACTTGGGTTTTAAACACTAAGCCAGGGACCTCAGAGTCCTGGCTAAGGAGTCCTTGAAGGGCTGCGAGCTATGAGTCATACTAAAAATACAACTTTCTTTTTTTTTTTTTTTTTAATAGGAAAGAGATCTTGGGGCTTGGTCAGTGAATTATCAGTCTTATTATCTGGCAATAATAAGATCACATATTTGGGAAACTGTTTTCTGAGTCTCTTATATTTGATCTGAATCTTTGAGAAGCATTTACAAGCTTACTGGTTTTATTTACATGCTGTCTGGGCACTCAAATGAAATGTTCTCTTGTAACAATTACTCAGAATTTTAAAAACGGGTGTTAGGGTATAACTCAAAGGTAGAGTGCATGGCTGGCACGAGTGAGTCCCTGGGTTTGATACTGAGCATTGGGAAATAAAAAAGAAGGAAATAAAGCTGTGTAAATGTGGAGAAGTGCGTCAGACACACACATATATTTTTAAATATAGTTTTTCTTCCGGATGGAGAAAGTGGTACATGAATGAAGCTGATTACAGACTGGCAGAGTGGGAACTAAACGGAGAGAAAATGGTAGATCAGAGTGAGAAAAGCTACATTTCAGCACAGGCAGTGCATATTACAAGTTAAACATAGGGGTGAGAGAGACACAATTCCATAGAAATTAGTTAAGCCACTTTATGGATGGATAAAGATGCGTCTCTCCACCCCTTCTTCTCTCCATGAACACTTAGAACACGGAATACAATTATGATAAGTAAAAGCACAAAATGAGAACTTTAAAAAAAAAAGTTTAAACTCCTATAACTAGGATTACTTGAAGAACTTACCACGTGACATTAATATCCGTGCGAGCTTGGATGAGGACAGATTCCATGGTGTGGATTACAAGACAGGCAGGTGTGGCTGACAGGTAGATTTTGCTGTTTGATGGGAGAGAAACACTTCTTTTGAATTAGAGACACTTCTTTAGAGTCAGGGAGTTTGAAAAAGCCCAAATTCTCGACTCTTATTTTTCAAGTGTTTTTCTGAGGCAGATGAAAACCCTGACAATCAAGCGGAGCGGTGTGGGTGACACCGGAAGAACGCAGAAAAGGAGCCGGAAGCAAGTGTGCGTCCCAGACACCGCTCTGCCCTCGTTCTGCAGGCTTTTTTGGAAGGGTGATGGCGTCATTTTCAGGCAGAAAGTGCAGCGAGAGGAGTAAGAAGGAATCACGCAGTCTCATACCTACCACCGAGCTGCGCACAACGCCATCTCTCTTCTCCTCCAGGGAGATTTGTGTTCCTTGACCATCGCATCACTGAGAGTGTATCAGTCCCCCTTAAACTGGTGGAGACAGACTCTCATGCATCCACTGTGCTCAGCCAACTGGCGGTGGGAGGAAAACAGGCTGGGCCCCAAAGTGTTCAACTCCTTCCGTAATTATTCAGCCACAATCAATAACCTCGGGGCGATTGTATTTCCTGAATGGCTCACCGGAAGCCCTTGATTATTTAGGTCTGTTTGGGGACTCTCACATTTCGAAGGAGGCCTTCTGAGGCGATACTATGGAGAACTTTCAGTGTGAGACCAGTTTCTTCTTTTGCATCTTCCTGATATAAGAAAGAGGGATTTAGGATTTTTTTTTTTTTGTATGAGACAAAGTCTTGCTAAATCGCTAATTTACCCAGGCAGGGCTTGAATTTGGATTCCTCATCATACCTTAGCCTGATGTTGAGATTGTAGGAACTTTAAATTCATACCCAGGTCTAAGTTTCCTTTATTTCAGAAAATTTATCCATGCTTAGGAAGTCTGTGCAGGCATGTATTAGGAAAAATGATGGCACTGGGAGGCTAGTCCTATGTAAAAAAAACTTGCGTAGCATCCAGAAGGCCTGATTTTAATAGCCAGCTTGGCAAACAAATAAACAAAATCTAAAAACGTTACCTGTTTTACTCATTGTCAAGTTAAATATCCCAAGTCCCCAATCAAAATGTAAAGGTGAAGGCTAGGGATTTAGCTCAGTGGTTCCGGCACCTTCCTTCCAAGCTCAAGGTCCTGGGTTCAGTCCCCCGTAACCACATACAACAATGCCGTGCATATCGACTCACACCCACCATTAATCAGTACCACATACCACAGTGCCGGGCGTGGTGACTCATCCCTGTAATCCCAGCACTTGGGAGGCAGAAGCAGGAGAACTGCTGAGTTTGAAGGTGAGTTCAGGACCAGCCTGAACTACAAAGCAAGACTCTGTCTCAAAAAAAAAAAAAAAAAAAAAAAGAAAAGAAAAAGTAAAGCTGAGACATAATTCTCAAATCCACCACTGGGGCTACTGTTGGCCCAAAGTCCAGCAAAAATCTCTTCTTACATTTATTTTCATCCTCAGAAATTCCTAAACTATGGCAGATGCAGTGCTAGTGAGAAGGGCTTGTGGACTTTTACAGAAGTGGCACTTTTCCCTGCAGTGTGGTTACTCAGAGTTCCCTTAGCCAGCTCCCTGCACACTCTGGCCTATAGATCCTATTGCATTTTGTGGCGTCAGTGACACTAAAAGCCCAAACTGGTTTGATAGAGTGAAAAAACAAGGAAGGAAAGGTCAAAGCCTTTCTTGGGACATAGGCTATATGATTGCTCGGAGCAACTCACAAGGAGCACCATATGCAAAGACTACCAGTGTAACTGCCGATTGAATAGATTGCACAAAATCTGTTTCCCAGGCAGTTGACTAGGATGGTGAATGGGCTACTTCTATTTTTGTTATCACTGTTATTCTTTTTTCCTCGTCTTGTTCCATGATTCTCACGTTTACTGAAGATGTTCAATAAACAAAGTACAAGGGTGACAGTATAGAGTTGTAAATACATTTCAGGCAGAGAAGCCAGGAGCTGATTACCATTTATTAGGTATGTGACTGAGCCATTCATTTAATTATCCCTGCAATTGAGGGTGATGCATCAAACACCCTATGTGGTCTTCATGAGTGTCAAAAAAGATTATGGAGGGAAAGTGCTTCATACAGTGGAGAGCGTTGGACAAATACTACTTGCTTTTCTTGGTCAACTCGCAATGGGAAGTGATTCTAGGTACTAAAATCCCACTGGCTCTTAGCCTGTCCTTTGGGACCACTAATTTCCAGTAGTCACTGCACAGTGTGCATAAGCATAGCAATATTCTCATCATCACCTACTGTGGAAACACGGAGAGCGCGCTGGCACTCAAGGACATGCTAATTGTAATATTTCTGGGTTTCACCTCAAGTTGAAAATTCATGGCAAAAGGACTGTGCTTGCCTAAACTGTTTTTTCCCTCACTTTTTCCAGTACCTAAAAAGGATCATATAGTCCTAATTAGGCCTAGAGAGTCCCACAAAAAACACCATTTCCAAGGGCTTTGGATTTATGGACTAAACACTATAGGCTACTGTGTATTTTAATATATTCAGAGAGACAATTAAGATAACTTTAGTTATAGTTTTGGAAAACTGTCTGGGCCACATTCAACTGAACATAGAGTCTTTTTCTGTCAAAAATCAAACTGAAATGACATTTTTGGAATCAGTTCACTCTGTTAAAAGCAACCAACCATCTGAAAACACTCAATGAATTGGAATAAAGTTGTACAACGTTTTGCGACCCTCAGGAGAGGAACAAAAGTTTGGAAGAAAAGTTAGCTGCCAAACTGTAGAAACAGACACTTCGTAGAGAAAGGAGTTCCATGGCCTACCATGTGTGAAAAATGCTTCACTTCCCTGAACAACAACAGAAGAGAAATATTCTGCAAAAACATACAACAGAGGGCCATTGACAGAGTTAAAAACAAATGCCAACGTTCACTGGAAACCAGGTTCTGTGAAAATGAACAGTCTCAGCACGTGGAGGGTGACACAGATCACTGTAATCTTTTTGGACTGCCATTTAATGAGACCCAAAGTACAGCTTTAACACCTAAACTCCATTTTTATAAATTTGTTCTAGGAAATATATCATAGACTAAAAATATAAATGGAAGCAGTCTTTGTAATCTCATTTGTCGTGAAGGAAATTGGGAAAGACTACATGTTAAAATAATAGGGGAGTAGTTCACTGGAGTATAATCTTGTGTAATAGGCATACTATACAGTCCTTAAATTTTATTATTTTGAAAC
The DNA here is from genome assembly GCA_004026965.1 of Petromus typicus. Lineage (NCBI taxonomy): Eukaryota > Metazoa > Chordata > Mammalia > Rodentia > Petromuridae > Petromus > Petromus typicus. Next base: position 11,627 of record PVIR01019377.1, read on the forward strand.
TTCCTTATGTTCTTTAATGTTAATTATAATAAAGTAGCATGCAAAACTATGCAATATGGGATACCTCTTTGGGAAATCTATGTAGAGGAAAAGAATGAAAGAGGAAACACTAAAAAGTTAATGATATTTAGCATTATGTGGTAAGAATACTGAGGATTTCCATTTTCTCCTCTCTATAGGTGTGTATTTTCCAATTACACATACTTAACATATAAAGTAGTCCCTCTTATTCATCATTTCTTTCTGCAGTTTCAGCTTTGTATGTCAATAATAGTCAAGAAATATTAAATAGAAAATTCCAAAAATAAGTAACTTACACATTTTAAATACCTTTTAGCACCATATATTATTGTTCTATTTTGTTATTAGTGTTAATTAACATTTTACTGTGTCTAAATTATAAATCAAACTCATCATAGGTATATATGTATCTATATCTATATCTATAGTGATTACTACTATCTGTGGATTCAGAAATCCACTGGGCATGGTGGCTTTGGACATGCCTCTCATGGATAAAAGGAGATTATTATACACAGTACTTTAATAGGCAACAAAAATGTTATTTAAAAAGGTGAATATGTGGTTTCATCTCAAAACTTTCAGATAAGCTACCTTATCTGCAAATGGAGACCTCATCAACCTGTCATGATAGCAGGTCAGGCTGACCTCTTCTCATCTCTCCCAAAGAGATTTCAGCAGCAGCAGGTATGTATGTACATACAGGACCTTCACCTCCTGCTAAGAATTAAACATAAGGGTCCGAGGATATAGCTCAGTGGTTCCAGTGCCTGTCTTGCAAGTGCAAGGGCCTGGGTTCGATCCCCAGTAACCACATAACAATACTGGGCGTGGAGACTCACACCCAGCAGCAACCAGTACCACATACCACAGTGCTGGGCGTGGTGGCTCACGCCTGTGGTCCCAGCACTTGGGAGGCAGAGGCAGGAGGACTGCTGTGATGTGAGTTTGAGCCTGAGCTCAGGGCCAGCCTGAACCACAAAGCGAGACCCTGTCTCAAAAAAAAAAAAAAAAAAAAAAAAAAGAATTAAACAGAAGAAGGTGAAAAAAAAACCTCCTTAGAATATTTCTGGTCATTTTCAGAATTTTTGCCTCCCCTTTAGTTCAACTTCTGTTAAGTTTTATCATTATTTCTGCCCGATGGTAATTTGAAAATGAAGATAAAGAGAGTGAGACATTCAGAACTTTGCCAAGAAAGTGAGTTTTAAAGGAAAATATGACAGTAGCCCTTTTTATTTCAGGTTTAACATGAAGAGGACTTTTTGCAGGGCTAGCTGAGTACTTGTGGGTGTAATTGTTTCTAGCTTTGCTGACTTGAAAAAGTGTCCTTTCTCTTTTAAATAAAGTAGAAACTGTCCCAGATCTTGTTGAGTACGTTAGAAAAATAAGATAGAAATCTCAATGTGGGCTCAGAGAGAAAGGAGGTAGGAGGTAGCAATGCCTGGATGTTTTCTACTTTTCCCCATTAGATACACTTTCTATCCCTCACCTTACTTTCTGTCTCAGAGATTCAGGCCCTGGGCTCACTTCCTGCTGGGATTGCGCTGGTCAGGGATTATGTGGTCTAGGCAGTCTCTTCCTCCAGCTGCATTTCTCCCTGGAGGGTTCCAGTGTCTTACTCCCTTTCCCTTCAAGCTCCAGGAAGCAGGCAGTGGCAGCTTTTGGTTGATGCTAGCCACTCGGTACTTCCCTAGTTGTCTCCCTTTGAACTTTCTTAAGCATTTAGAAAATAGTCCTTCAGTTAAACTGGTTTCAATCTCTCCTTTTCAGTTGTCTACCTCTTTCTTTTAAAGACCTTGAACTTTAAAACACTTCTTGGGACAGTGCAGCCTCATAGCTACTCCTAAGTATAATTTGTTGGTACTTTCCACAGAGTGCACTTTTCCTAATTATGGTGGTTAGTAGAAGAGTTCACAATCAGCGCGTAAGATGACAAAGGCTACTGTGACCACTCTGGGTCTGTACTAGTGCACTGTAGCTGCTGGGTTGTACAAAACACTAGTGTGTCAAAGCAGAGGATTGCTTAAGTAACTAGTAATAATGAAGAACTGAACTTTGTGATTTGAAAAAATAAACAAGAAAAATACATTTTTATAATGATCCCATTTTTTACTCCTATACATTCCTTTATGTTTTCTTGAGACATAGGAAAAAGAGATAAGAAGTTTCAGAAAATGAGCTAGAAATTTTTCATAGTCTGTATAAATCCTTATCTATGTGCTAGTCGGTAGGAAGACCTTGGGAAGACATCTCACACATGACAACATCATGTGTTTGTAAAAGGACAGAGAAGAGAACTACCATATTGTCGATCACACTACAATCCATTAAGTTAACAATTTTAACTGAGTAGCTCTATTATTTTTCATCCAACTTTTCTCATCAGTCTGTGTATATTCCTATTTTCCCCAGGAATTGTCCTCTTGGGTCCCTGGGATAAAGGTGAACTAGGTAAGATCATATTCCACTCCTTCCTCCTGAAGCTATGACTAATAGAACTTGAATGACAAACAGGAAAAAGTTCAACTCTCTTCTTCAGGTTAATTTCACTGAATTAGGTTATTAAATCTTGAGGACACTGGAACAGATGAAACACAGTCCTGCCCTCTAGGAGTCTGAAGACTTGTCGGTAGAGAAACAAATACTGAGAGGACGGTAATAAAATGTGATCAAAATAATAATAGAAGCATGGTTAAAATTTAATGGGAAAACAGATGAGGGAGCATTTACTTCTTTGAGAGGAGAAGAATCTCATCAAAAAATTATGTACAACGGTGATGACCCAGTTCAACCTTGAAGGTGTTAGATGTTCAACCGTGAGAGTAGTGCAGAATGACATTCTATAGGCAAAAATCCCAGGAGGGATTTTTTCCCCCAGGAGGGATTTTTCAGGGTCTTTATTCTCATTCCTGCCAAAGTCTTCAAATGTTCAGTTGCTTTGGGATTCAATTGGTTTTTTTTTTCAACAATTCATTTCTTCTGATTTCCTCTTTTAGTCTTCTGAGTCACTGAGGCATTGAGAGAGAGGACGGCTGGCCGGCCAGCAGAATAATCCAACCACTGTCCTGGTCTCAGCAGTCTAATATACTAACCACTGGAGAAAACCAGCTAGAGACTCCTGAGTCTAAGGGGGCTAGAAATGTGCACTGTGAGACGTGTATTGCAGTTTAGTGGACTTCCTCTACCCTGACTTTACAGATAGCCGTGGAGAAAAACCATCGGAGATTCCTGGGTCCACATGGAGTTGGGATCATGAGAGTATTAGGGAAATATTAGGGAAGGGGAATTTATAGTGGGGATTTATCGACTCAATACGATTGCTCCTAAGTATAACAGTATACTTATATCAGACTAAGCAGAGGAAAGGGGATTTAGAAGATTGCCTCAGATGTCACAAAGATTGATAGAGTTTACTTGATGGCAGAAAAGAGACCAGTTAAATCCAATTTCAGATCTCTTCATATGTGAGTTGTGTAAATTCTTATCTTTGCCCCAGACACATGTGGAGTCTTTCTTGCTAAGACCCAGAGACTTTCTTCGCCACTGTTTTATGTCATCTTGTTTTGAACCTGGGACTTACTGTTGCCTCTTCTTCTTCCAATGTGGCCAATAGAAACACCCTTAAATCCTACCAGAGGGAAAGGAAAAACAAACAGGGAGGTGGAGAGAAGGGGACTTCATTTGGAAGTGAGGAGATTAGCTGGAGTCCAAAAAAGAAGGGATATAGCAACATCGAAGATACGGTATTTAAGAACAAATTTAACAATAAATGTGTGTGTTTCATTTTGGGGGAGCCCTGGAAACTTTTAAAACATTCCTGAAAGACATAAAGGCTAATTTTAAAAAATGAAAAGACATCCCTATTCTTGGCAAGGATGCTCTATTATTATAAGTATCATAAAGATATCAGTTCTTCTTTGTAAGATAATGTGACCCCCAACAAAAGACTGATAAAGCGTTCTCTGGAGCCAGACAAACTGGCACTAAAGTTTATAGAGAGAAACAAACAAACAAAATGCAACAATAGCTAGAAAACGCTGGCAAAAAAGAGCTGCCTGACATATAATGCAATAGAGTTTCTACAATTTAAACAGTATCAGCTGACACAGAGAATAAACAGACTCATGGGATAGAATAGAAGGTCCAGGAATAGACTCAAGTGTGTGTGCAAATTCATTTCATGAAAAAAGTCATGCCTGCATTGCGGAGGTAAAAGTTGACTTTCGAGTCTACTTTGAAGACCAGGTGTTATTAGAAAAAGAATAAATTCCAAGCCCAGATCAATCAAGAATTCCCCACCAGTGTGAAGAGAAAATGTAGTGACTTTATAGCATAGATGTGAAGAGCTAAGTACTACTCAAAATCCAAAGGCAACAAAAGAAAAAACTAGTGATTTGGACTACCCCAAAATGAAACAGATATATATGAGAAATAAAACCGACCACTGGAAATAAACATTTGCAACACATCTGTATCACAGTTACAAAGCCAATATTTCCAACACATAAAAAGCCATGATATGTGGAAGGAGAGAATGCTTTTCCTAGCTTATCATTTGGGTTTTTTTTTTTTCTTGAGACAGGGTCTCATTTTGTAGTTCAGGCTGGCTCTGAACTCACTATGTCGCCCAGGCTAGTCTCAAACTCACAGCAATCCTCCTGCCTCTGCTTTCTGAGTGCTGGGGTTGGGACCTTGCACTTGCCAAGCAGACGCCTGAACCACTGAGCTAAATCCTTGGCCCCTAACATTTGGTCTTTACCTTCAACTTTTTTCTTTTTTGAATCAGGGATTGAACTCAGGACTTTGTACTTTCCAGGCTGGCGCAGTGCCTCTGAGCTAAATCCCCAGTGCCTCAGGCTTCCAATCCAGGGCATTGTAATTAACTTGTTGCTGCACGGGTTGGATTTAACATTTCACGGCCACTTTGGGTTTTTAAGTTGTTGTGTTGCTAACTTGTTTTTCACTCCCTGGGCCCTGCCTGATTTATAAGTGTTTTCCTAGTTCCCATCCTGCTCTGGGCTGTGCACCTGGTGTTTTCCTTGGGTCAGCAGCGTGACTGGTTTGCTGGGCTCTCATTTCACTGAGGTTTCCCAGTGAGATTCATCTCTGTGTGGGCTGTGGGAAGCTCAGGGAGGGGAGGGTAAGGACATCCTTCAGCAGAGATTAATCCACTCCAAAATACACTTGGAGTTCAGTCTTAGGGATTCCAGGTGTTATGAGGCACAGAGGGCTCTTTCTGGTGTCCCAATAGGAATGGGTAAGTTTTCAAAGGAGGGAGGTAAAATAAATAAGTTTTGGGTTGTAGATGTCTAAACTCAATCTTATTTTCATCTTGCTTTTTGCAGAGTCATAATGAAGCACATAGATAACATTTCATTGTCTTCAAGTTCATTAGAGTGTTAGGGATAGAAAGCAAGAAGATAATGATGCTCTGAGAGGAGAGAATGTTCCAGAAAATTAAAGGATGATATCAAACTGTCCCCGTCACTTGACCTCCATCCACCACATTGCCCAGGAGGAGCAGCTTTTACAAAAGATTCAAGTTTACACCGCGGTAGATGAGTGTTTCCTGGAAGCACATTCTTGGAGTTCTTAGGTCTGAGCTATATCATCTCACCTCTGACCTATAAATTCTGTTATTCTGGAACAGCACTTTGTATTTGTAGAGGATTTTCTGCGTTTTGAATGCAATTCCACATCATTTATATTATTTGATCTTCATCTCTTCCTAGGAAAAAGGCAGTGATAGATTTTACTTTCCTCATATCGCAGATGAGATAAGAAAGGTGGGAAAAAAGTTCAGTGGAAGACTAAGAAATCAGGGTACCTTAGGTAGAATCCAACCTGGACATAATCCGGACTTGATATTTTGACCAAGTCAGCTCTGTAAAGTCTCCCAAACCTCTGCTGAGAAGTTTGCACACGATGGTCCTGGAGGGTCCTGCAGCTTAGTGTTACGAAGTTCACACTGGCCGAACTTCACAGGACGCTGCTCAGGGGACAGGAAGTGCTCAGTCGCTTTCTCTGCCCCACACGGTGCAAAACCAAGGACTCACTTGGGACAGGGGGGAGCTGTCCTTCTGTAGAACATAGAAGGGAAAACTAAGCTTTCCTGTCTGGTCACAGGAAATGACTTAGGTTCTTTTTATTTTCTTGTACTTTTTCAGTTCTTTCTATGGATTTCTTCATTAACATTTTCCTGTATTCTTGAAAAATAATTTTTGTGCTATGAAATTTTGCCATTGTAATCATATAATTCTCTGCTTATAGTAAACTTATGGTGTTGTATGACCATTGCTACAATGTAGGTTTAAAACTTTCCTTTTGAATATTTTTTTCCTATTTCAGAATACCCATCATACATTTTAAAACTTGTTTACATCTTCAATTTCTCATACCAGAGAAATGATACCGTATTTACACATGGTGTGTGTGTGGGGGGTAGGGGCTAGCACAGAAAGGAAAGAAAAAAATTGACTGTACAAAAGGAAACAAAGCCTATGTATATAGGGGGTAGGGGGTCGTAGGGAGGGCAGGGGAATGGGAAAAATGAGAATCAAGATGTGTCATGTACTGGTACAAACCCTCAATGTTGAATGTGATCATAATGTATATATGAAATGTACCAATAAAATAAAATCTTTCCTTTCTCCTCAAATGTTCCTTTATGTCAATTTATATTAGTCTCCATTCCTGCCTACAGTTCCTGGCAACCACTGATGCACTTTCTATTTCTGTACATTGTCTTTTCATATAAATGGAATCATGATGTGTGATCTTTTCTCTCTAGCTTTTAAAATGCAGTGTAATGATGATGACATTCATCCACGTTGTTTGTTTAACCACTTGCTCCTTCTTCTGGCTCCACCATGTGCTATTGTACAGATGTAGCACATTATATTTCTCTGCAAATCAGTTAATGGATAGATATTTGGGTTGTATTATTCCAAGTCATGGTCTTACACTTGTGAATAAAGATACATGTGTGTATGGACCTCTGGGCAGACATTTTTCTTGTATGCTTCCTTGGTAAGTTTCTTGAACTTGAGATATTGAATAAACTTGCTTCCCACAGTCTTACAAAGCCTGGATCCCTAACTTTACTCATTGCACTTGAATTACATTACACTTGAATAAAAGATTCATACAAAATGTGTGGGATATCAAATGTGTAATCTGTGTTAATAAACTTTCTAATTATACTTCATAGTTTTTAAAAAGCATTACTTGCCTAAAAGTAAGAACATGCAGTTTATAAGGAATAGTGGTTTGTTACATATTGACTTATGATCTTTCCTAAATTCATATGTTAAAGTCCTAGCCCTAATACCTCAAAAAGTAACTACATTTGGAGACAGTCTTTAAGGAAGTAACAAGATTAAGTGAAGGCCCAGGGGTGAGGTTCTAATGCAAGAGGATTGGTGTCACCACTAAGAAGAGGATGAGGAGAGAGAGAGAGAGAGAGAATGTGTGTGTGTGTGTGTGTGTGTGTAAAATGATAGATTTCTAACCTCAGGACTATGAAAATAATGTCTTCTGTTGAAGCTGCCCAGTTTGTGGTCTTTTGTTAAGGTGGCCCTAACAAAGCAGTCCTAAATTTGAAGAAATGTGTTTTCACGTGCCATTGTGTGGGGTGGGGGTGGGGTGCCTCTACTGTGCAGCCCCTTAGCAGCTGGTGTTCTCAGGGGAAGCTAGCATTCTGCTTCCTTCATGAACTCTGGCACTGCAGGTCTCGATTTTGTTCCCTCCCTGTGGGTGACTTCACTGTGCTTTGTTCTTGCTGGTGGTCACATGTTTAATTACTCCCTCCAGGAACTCCAAAGCTACCTCCTCCATGGATGCACCTTCCCCAGGAACATTCTCAGCATCCCTGTGGATTTATCTCTGCATTTCTACTGCAAGGGCTGTTTCTGTCTAAAATGACAGGTGTTGGCTACATCCTAACAATTACTGTGATATTTTTATTGCTTTTTTACTTGCCTAACCCTTAATTCAATGTCTGGAACAAAGTTAGCTTTGGTTTAATTAATTAAAAATTATAACTAGGGCCAAGGATTTAGCTCAGTGCTGCAGCTGATTGTCTTGCAAATGCAAGGTCATGAGTTCTATCCCTGGTACTGAAAAAAAATGACTCAACACCAAAGTATGTAAGAAATTTTGGAACTGTGTGAAGACTTATACAATGCTGGTGGAGAAGCATGGTAAAGCAGGATAGCTACAAATATGAGAATAGCAGAGTGTGTACTGGAAAGTCGCCATGAGTGACTCTGCTGAGTTAGTTCCCTACTCTAAATATCAGCTTCTGTATCCATGAGTGAAAACTTTGACCCAGCAAAAGACTATTGCTTGCTAACATTATCTACTTTCCTGGCTGTTGGTGAATTTTGCAATATTACCTTTTTTTTTTTTGTAATGTAGGTGGTATTAGGGATTTAACACAAGACCTTCACACCACGCTACATTCCCAGCCCTTTTCGGATTATTTTTTATTGGGAAACAGGCTCCCACTAAGTCACTAAGTTGCCCAGGATGGTCTTCAGCTTGGATCCTCTTGCTTCCTGAAGTGCTGGGATTATAGGAGGGGTCCCCTACACCAGCCTAGGACTTCTTTTACCTTTTTCTACTAATGTTCTCCTAATCAGGTGGCTGGCAGACAATCAAGGTCTAAATTATACTTCAACTTGATTAAAATAAGCTTTTAATGAATTTGGGCTTCTATTTGTCATGCACACATTTCCACGTGTACTGAATTAGAAGTGCTACTCAATGTCTTCCACCCTATCAGTTCTAGAGAGAAAAAGAAAGTGCAGGAATCTATGTCACCTCCCTTTCTGATAATGAACAATTTTGGAGAAACGCTTGAGCAAGGGAGTGCACAGACGTGCGCGCGCGCATACACACACACACACACACACACACACACACACACACACACACGAAACTTGGATCTATAGAGCATGATTTTCAAATCAGATCCCATCAGTTTGTGTGGGAATTACACTATAACATAAACCCCCAAATTCCCCAAGTGGCAAGAAAAGCAGCTTTTGTGGTAAACAACCCAGAAAGAGCAAATCCCGTGTGAGTGGCCTCTGACTTCCTTGGCCTGAGTTTTCACGTCTCTCTTGAGTTTCTTTAACTTGTCTCTCTCCAATCCGTTCTTCATCTTCAAGGATTTGTAGATCTTTACTTCTTTAGACTGAAGCATAGACAAAAATGTTTTACTTTTCCTTCTTTCAGTCAGCAAAATCTTGAAAGACAGAAAGTAGAAATAGAATCATAGTATTATCAGAACACCCCTTAACTGAGCGTTCAGGGAGCAGTGTCTGATCCCGAGGCTGTGGATTCTGATGCCACGGTGGTGGCTGCTGCATGCAAGTTCACAGAGCTTGATTCTCTTTTCCTTCTCTTGTCTTCTACACTCTGTTTCACCGTCTTCTTGCTTAGGTTCAGTCCTTCTGATTATCCTGCTTCATCAGTGTCAGGGGACGAAGTTATGTGATCTTTGGAAGTTCCCTAATCCTGCAAACCTATTTTTCAGCATCTGTGTTACTGCCCTTGTTTCATTTGATACACACCAATATTTGATGCTGCTGATGTCCCATACCTCTCACTGTGTTTCCCAATTCTATGTTAGATGTCCTACTTCACAACTGGTGGTTAAGAGAGGAATTCTAGCTCCAAGATATAGCAAAACTTGGTTTCCTTTATCTGTTATCTTGTTTCTTCTCAGCTCTGATGGCAAAGGACTGTTTGGTAAACTATCTGGGTCTGTTTGTTAATAAAATAATACATTGAATTACAATAAATAGAAGCTTGATATTAGCAGGAAAAAAGTTTGTCTCTCTTTGGAGAAAATGTTAGTGGTTTTCAAAGCGCTACACATCTGATCTTCAAACTAGCATCCAAAGCGTGACCTGGAAACATTGTGGCCCTGAGAATTAGGTTTCCAACCTGCGAACTCTGGGACACATTCAAATCACAGCAGAGATGGGAAGTAAAATGATAGCGGAGCAGAGAGACTGGTGTTGGCTTGGCCTTCACAGTGCAGCGCTGCCCTCTCAGGGGTGGAACTCCTTCCTTCAACTTCTGTAGACAGAGGAAAAATAAAAGTCTTTCTTATATAAGCCACTATTAAGGTTTCTACGTGTACAGTTGAATCCAATCATAACACCTTTTAATACCCTTTTCGGAAACATTTTCAGAGCTAAACTCTCTCCCTGCAGCACAGGATGATGATGGATCATTATCTCCAGGATGAAGGATGGGCCAGGGAGGAGAGGCTGAGGGGCACAAACGACAGAATGGGGCATGGGGAGAGCACGGGGGCTGGAGAGAGACCGCAGACAAAGCCATTCCCAGATGCCCATCTGAGATGGGCTCTTTACGGACTGCTATGCTGACTCCATACAGACAAGAAGGGTGATTTGGACCACACTTTGGTCTTTGTGTATATTATTTAAGTTCCTTTCAGAAAGAGAATAGGTAAAACTCTTGAAGACATAGGTATAGGCAAAGACTTTATGAACAAAATCCTGATCTCACATGAAATATTACAAAGAATTAACAGCTGGGATCACATCAAGTTAAAAAGCACAAGAAACCACAACAGAATGAAGAGACAACTCATAGAATGGGAAAGTAATTTTACCAGCTACTTCCAGACAAAAGACTAACACTTTGAGTATATAAAGGACCAGAAACACCAGACATCCAAATTTAAAGACTCAATCCAAAAACGGGCATCTGAGTGAACAGACACTTTATTTGTACATGCAGCAAATAAATCTATGAAAAGATGTTCAACATCATTGGTCATTAGAGGAACACAGATTAAAACAAAGCTGAGATTCCATCTCATTTCATCAAGAAAACAATCAAAAACAAGTGCTGATGAAGCTGTGGGGTGAAAGGACCTCTTCTCTATCATTGGTGGATGTATAAACTGATGCATTCAGGCCGGGGATTTAGCTCAATGGTTCCGGCGCCTGTCTTGCAAGCGCAAGGACCCGGGTTTGATCCCCGGTAACCACATACCATACTGGGTGTGGAGACTCATGCCCAGCAGCAACCAGTACCACATACCACAGTGCCGGGCGTGGTGGCTCACGCCTGTAATCCCAGCACTCGGGAGGCAGAGGCAGGAGGATTGCTGTGATGTGAGTTTGAGACTGAACTCAGGGACAGCTTGAACTACAAAGAGAGACCCTGTGTAAAAAAAACAAAAAACAAAACAAAACAAAAACCCTAAAATAAATAAATAAATAAATAAATAAATTGATGCAACCACTCTCGAAATCAGTACGGAGACTCATCAAATATCTAAAACTAAACCTCCATTTGACCTATCTATTCCTCTTCTGGGAATCATACCAAAGTGATATATACATACACATGTTTATAACAGCACAATTTGTAATAGTTCAGTCTTGGAAATAGTCCATATGCCCACCAGAGAATAAATGAATAAAGAAAATGTGATTTTTATACACAATGGGGAAATATTCTACCATTAAGAAGGATAAATGTGAGACATTTTTAAGTAACAGCTGGAGATCAAGACCAGAATTCTAAGTGAAATAAATTGGATACACACGTTTAAATATTATATTGCTTGTCTTGTGTGAGGAACTCAAAGGGTAAATAGGAGCAAGATAGAAGATAGATACTGGGAGGCAGGAAAAAAAACATTCACATGGGAAGAGCAACAAAGGAGGGTGGTGGGAGAGGCTAAGGAGAGAAACAGGGATAAAAAAGAGAATGGACCCGGCCATTGCCCTGCTAGGCATATACACACAAGAATTCAAAGACTCATATCACAGTGACATATGTGCACTCATGTTTATAGCAGCCCAATTTGTGATTGCTACATCTTGGAAACAACCCAAGTGTCCATCAACTGGAGAATGGATAAAACAGCTGTGGTTCTTCTACAGAATGGAGTATTACTCTGCCATAAAAAATGATAAGTTTGAATCATTTATACTTAAATGGACATACCTTGAGGATATCCTCATAAGTGAAATAAATAGGGCACAGATAGGTACATATCGCATCTTTTCTCTGGTATGAGAAAATAAAGATGTAAATGAGTCCTAGCATTGTATGTTATATATTGTGAAACAGAAAATGCTCAATGTAAAATAGGAAGAAGGGGGAAAAATGATGAGATTGTATCAAAAAAGTAAAGAAACAAATTTTATGTATATGGGGAGGCGGTAGGGTGGGTAGGGCTATGGGAAAAAATGAGAATTAAGTTGTGTCTTATACTGGTACAACTCCCCATTATGGAGTGCAATCATGATGTGCATATGTAATGTACCAATAAAGATTAAAAAAAAAAAAAGAAAATGGAAAGAAAAAGGAAACCAAGCTTTGTCAACAGAACAGGAAAGACACACTGAAGGGAGGGGAAAGGAATGAGGAAAAAAGAAAAAGTAAGACACCTCGTGTTCATGTACGTATTCCCTATAATGAATATGATCAATGCATATGGCAAATATGCACCAGTAAAAAGTAATTAAAAAGGATTTCCTTCCAGTAATGAAGTACAAATATAAATAAGATTCATATACTTGATAACATCCAAATTTTTTTGTACATATATTGCTAAGTTCAGGTTTTGTGATAGGGATATGAAAATAAGTCTTGTAATGTCTGCCTTTGAGAAAAATCAAGATTTTTTTTAAACAAAACATGTTCAGTAAGAGGAAAATTACTGTCTTCAGCATTTGTTCTGAGACTTGTCCTCAGGAACACTGAATGCTAAGTTTTCTGTCTTGGCCGGTGGAGACAGTGTTTCATCTTGCTAAGGTTAGCATTGTGATTCTGGATCTTCTGTGTGTGGGTCATTTCATGAGTGTAGTTAACAAAATTGATAGCTGTGAGCTCCGAATATCGGGCTACTGATTCCTGTGCAGATCTAGATCAGTTCCCCTCACTGACGAAATCATCCAGGCAATGTTTCATTCTGTCCTACAGTTTTTTATGTTTTGAATATACATTATAATTACATTCATCTTTGAGAGTTTGTACCTATACATGATATATCTTGATTCTTTTTTTTCCCATTGCCCTGCCCTCCCTTCAACCCTGCTACCTCCCATATACATAAGCTTTGTTTCCATTTTTTCCTTTTTTGCCTTCAATTTTTTTTCTTTCTTTTCTTTGCCACACCCCCAAGATCTCCTTCTCCTTTGAAGACTTTCTTCCTATTTTACAATACCTACTATACATTTTGGATCTCATTTACACCTTCATTTTCTTACGGGAGAGAGATATTACGGTGTTTATACATGTGTGTCCTCTTTGTCCTGAAATTTTGCTTGGGGTAACTTCTTCTGGACGTGATCTTTAAAACAGCCTTCCTTGCCTTTCTTCTTCAGTGGAATTCAGCATCAAAACAAAGAGCTTTAACAGTAGCTTGGTGTACTGGCCCCCTCGGGAGAGGATGATCATTCATTTCTTCATTCAATATCAGGTGTTTATTGAAGACCTATTATGCACCAGGCATTACACCAAGAACTGTGAATTCGGTCATCATGACTAGTGCCTGTCCTCAGAGCTCCTAGTTAGAGAAAGGAGGCCGACCAAAAGAAAACCAGAAAAAATAAAAAATAAAAAGGACTGAAAGCAAACAAGATAACGTGAGCCATGGAAGGGAACAAAGAGAATGGGAACAACTAAAGCCAGGAGGGGCTGTGAACCGTCTAGGGCTGCCAGGAAGCCTCTCCTCGGAGGCAGAACTGAGCTGGCTGCACAGAGAGGAGAGTGGCAGGAGGACCAGCACTGAGGTTTGCTGGGTGGGAGGAACAATTGGCTGAAAGGTGGGAGGGACTGGCGAGTCACAGGAAGCCGAGGAGAACCCTGCAGGGGGCTCAGGGGTGTTTCCTGTACTTTTCTCTTTGCACTTGGTTTCAGCTGCACTTATAAGTGTCCAGGGAGACAAACGATGAAAATGGATATGCAAAAGGAGACAGGCAAGAATAACTGGGCAGAGAGGGACGCCTTTCTCCTCCATCTTACAGAAACTGTGAAACAGTCTTTCAAGGTAGTCACAAAGTTATGTCTTATTTTATCATTTTTCTTTCTTAAAGCTCAATTTGTAAAGTAAGCAATTAAAATGTTCAAATTAAAAAGCCACTGTAAATCACATTTATGAGTTAGCTCTTAATCTATTTTTATTTTTTTCTTCAGAAAGAATCACATTTTACATCAAAAAGAATCACATTTTACATCCATGTCCATTGACATCTCAGGAATGAAACTCTTTTCTGTAGAATGGGAATGTGGAGAGGTCTTATCCCATGATGTCCCCACAGATAGAGTCCTGCAAAGGTCATAAATGGGACAGTGCAATTGTTCATATATGCCTGAATTTTGAATGGAAAATGTTGTCTCTTCATCCTAACAGTTACTAGATATTGATCATGTGATCTGTCAAATCTGTAAACAGCGGAAGTCCTTGCTGAAGGTTATAAAAGGATAATCTCAGACTTCAAGGCAGATGGGAGGTCCAGCTAGAGGAGGACAGGTTTTACCAGTCGTCCAAGAGTAAAAGGAAGTGAGACTTTTCTTTCATTTAAAAACCTGCCACTCATCAAACAGATGCATATATAGGAAGGAAATCGCAAGCTGTTTCTACGTCACATTTTCTGTGGTTGCTGGGTTCAGGAAGATATACTGGGACACAGGTGGGAATCCAGGTTTCCTATATCTGTCTTTATATGTCTTTTAACCAGCAACATGGTGTCTAGCTGACCATCAGTAGAGATTAGTCACATTCAGGGTGGTATGGCCATAGACCTAGCTGACTATCAGAATCCAACTACCTAACACATTTTAAAATCACCTTGACTTAACTTCCAGATGCCCTTTAATCAAGACAGACTTTCAAAATCTGTAGACTTACACTGTATTACTTTCTTCTTTATTATTCTAATTAAACTATTTTAATTAAATTTCTCATCATTTTATTACATGTGGTCTGGAAGTCAGATTTAATTTGATTTATAAAAATAACGCGATGTTGAATGAAATTCATATCTGTTTCATTAAGTTTGTTTGTCTCCAGATGGCTCACTCTGAAGTATGACCAAAGGAGGACTTTTCTCTTTCATTCCTTCCTCACAGCATCAGTGGCATAGCTCACTGCTCCAGCCTCATTAACGGAAATGAAGGTCAAATTAAGAAAGAGAAGGAGAAGGAGAAGGAGAAGGAGAAGAAAAGGAGGAGTGGGAGAAAGACAGTAAGGAGGAGGAAGAGTCAGGAATAGAAGAGTCAAGCAAAGAGAATCTTGGGGACAATGGGGAAAGGAGGAGTTGTGAGGGCAACCAGAGAGGAAGAAAGGGTTAGGCTCAAAAGGAAGAGTTGAGAACTCACCCACCACCTGAATGTTTTTTTTTTTTTTTTGAGACAGGGTCTCAGTACAGTTTGGGCTGGCCCTGAGCTCAGCCTCCAACTCACATCACAGCAATCCTCCTGCCTCTGCCTCCCAAGTGCTGGGATTACAGGTGTGAGCC
Source organism: Petromus typicus (assembly GCA_004026965.1). NCBI lineage: Eukaryota > Metazoa > Chordata > Mammalia > Rodentia > Petromuridae > Petromus > Petromus typicus. The sequence continues at coordinate 27,169 of PVIR01019377.1, forward strand.
ACCATGCTCGGCACTGTGGTATGTGGTACTGACTGCTGCTGGGTGTGAGTGTTGTTATGTGGTTACCAGGGGATCGAACCCGGGTGCTTGCACTTGCAAGACAGGTGCCAGAACCACTGAGCTAAGTCTCCGGCTCAGCATCTGGAGTTTGCATTTAGTCTGAGTGTCTGTCTGCTACGGGGCCAGACCTTACAGTCTTTCTGCTGTTAGGGCAACACTGGGTCCCATACTGGCCCAAGAATTGGTGGAGTGAGGTCTATTGTCAGGCTCCTCCATCTTTTCCCTGTTTTAACTCAGCAGCTCCACTGGGAGGAAGCCTTTCTACGTTAGTAATTCTAACATCATGATTGACTTTACTTGATCAGTCCTTAAGCAATATCTCACAGAGCTATTGAAGACAATGTGAATTCTGGAATTAGAGTGAGGATAATGTTAAGGGGAATAAAGTGGGGTGAGTAGAACAGAACCTGGGAATGGAGGCTGAGAGGTGTTAGCTGTTGGGGGTAGAGAACAGGGAGGTATATTAAGTTCTAACCAAAAAGAAGCCATGCTGGTGAATCTTTATCAATACTACACAATTTACATAAAAGTTAATTCCAGTAGTCATAAAATTAAATGTAAAACCTTAAACTGCAAAACTTCTAGAAGAAAACAGGAAAAATTGTTACTTGGATTTTTGCAGAGATTTCTTAGCTATTACATCAAAACAAGAACCATAAAAGAAAATATTGATGAGTAGGACTTTGGCAAAAAATATCTGTTGGGCAAAACATTGCTAAGAGGATGAAAAGATAAGCCACAGGTTGTGTGAAAGTATTTCCAAAGAGTCTGTCTAGTTATCTATTTATTATCTATCATCTATTTATCAATCTTTCTACCTATCTAGCTCTTTATTTATCTGTCTTCAATAATAAAAAACAAGCAAGTCAACACAGAGTGGGTAAAAAAGTTTCAACAGACAATAGCAAGAGATAAGAATGGGCGGTAAATCAGCATTTATAAAATTACTCTCTGTCAGTCCCTAGGGCAAAATTAAGGGCAAAAGGAGACATTCCTGTACCTCTCCTGGAGTGACAAAAAAGTCGAAGAACAAGCATCAACAATAACCAAGGAAATGCAATACAACTCCTAATGAAGGTCTTGCCCATCTCTGATGGGAAGGTGAAAGGGTACAGTCACCTTGGAAGCTCTTTGGAAGTTTTTGTTTAGAAGAGAGATGTGAAACATTAAGATCCATTCTATAGCTGCAGCACTGATGGCTGAAGAAGGGATGATGCAGGAGATTCAGAGGAGCAGAAGTTGACAGGACTTATTGACTGGTTGTTACTGATGATACAAGAAAAGAAAATGGGTCCCCCAGCAAGTATTCCCTTCCTTCTCCCTCTTCTTCACTTCTTAAGGGGCCACTTTCTTATGTTATTGATGCTGAGCTTGGCCTTGTGACTTGTTCTAAGTGAAGACATCAAGAAATGCACCAAATTTCTGTTCACATTTCTCAAATGTCCTTCTTTTGTCACAAGAAGAACATGTTCCCAATGTCTGTTATCCCCAAGAATGAAAACCTATGGGATAGACCTTAACCCAAGCCTTAAACTCCGGTCTATCCCAGTTCATCCCAGGCGAGCTCAGCCGAGCTGCAACTCAGGGATAGACCAATATTATGGAATAAATACTTATCCTGAGTTGCAGAATTTGAGAATGTTTGTTACATAGATTATTATAGAACAACACTGACTAGTAAAAAAAATACTTGGGCCCAGAATTAAAACTTAGATAAACAAGAGAATGAGGTGAAAGGGGAAAGTAAAGAGTTGGAAAAGAGAGGAACAGAGCAAGTTGAGTAACAAGAAGTATAGCATAATTTTTTTTGTTGTTTTGCCTCAATTTGCCAATATTGATGGAGTCCTTATTTTAAAGTTTCCTAACCTGTCTGCTCTTTGAGATCAGAAGTGAGACATTTTGATTATCACTTAATCTTCAGGGCCTAGTACAGTGCTTGGCACATTATAGACATACCATAACGAAAAACAAAGGAATGAGTGAAATATGAGATGATAGTAGGATGTCTAGGAGGAAATTCTCTAAACAGAAACAGGGTTCAGAGCTCAAATGGGACAACTGAAATTAGAGCTGACAGACTCACTCAGTGTACAGATGATGGTTAAAGCTGTTAAGCACTAGGCACTGAGGGGAGAAATGCAGAGACAGAGTTGCTTAAAGTAAAGACAAGTCCTGGGACTCATCTGGTACTACAGGTTGGGAGGAATAAGAAGGTGTATTGACTACTCTTCTGTTGCCAGGAGACAATATCCAACACCCAGAACATAAAGGAGCAAGGATTTATTTTAACTCTTGATTTCAGAAAGTTTAATCCACGGTTGACTGATTCCAAGGCAGAAATAATATTGTGCAAGGCTGAAGGAAAAAAAGTTGCTCAGCCAGGAGAGCCAGGAAGCAGAAAGGGAAGGAGGAATTGGAAGCAAGAACATACCCTTCCAGCTCACATCCTCAGCCTTAGTTTTTCTGGTTAGGCTCTGCTGTTTAATAGTCCATTCAGCTAAGAACTAATCAGTGGACTAATCCACCGATGAGCATATTACCCTCATAATCTCACCACCTTCTAAAAACACCCTCTCTAAATGTGGGACACTCTAGGTCTGTAGTAACACAGAAGAGTTTTGTGGGTGAGACAAAAAGAATGATTTAAGAGGCAGGAAGAAATCTAGGACCCGGTAGGATCGTGCAAGTCAAGGGAGAAAAGAGTTTCTAGAAAGAGTGAAAAGCCAATGGTATCAACTACAGCAGGGGCCGAAAAGAATAAGATGGAGGGGGAAAAGCTAGAATTTCTTTTGAAAGTCAGTGATGATTTTGAAGAGTGACATTTTCTACCATGCGTGAAATTTCTGTTAACATCAAACAGAAATTATAGAGAAAGAGCTGAAATGGATATAGAAATTATTCAACTATAGAAGGAGGTCTACATTGATTTAAGGTAATAAACATAACTAAGCACAAATTTTGGTTTCCGATGTTATCGTCAAGAACATGTTATATGAAACTAGATAAGCAAAAATGATTTTAGACATAGAAAAAAATGAATCACCTCACCCAATTAGCTTGTAGTTTTTCTATTTTTTTCTCCATTCTCTTCACTTTGGAAATTAAAAAAAAGTAGATATAGAGAATTCTAAGAGAGAGATCATACATTTCCATCTAATGCAAGTATCTGTAAAGCACAAGCCATATAAACCGGGTTAACAGTGCATTAGTTTACAATAGAATAGATTTGATAATAATAGCTGGATATCAAGACTCTCTGACATGAACTAAAATTTAGATAATAAGTTGATAATATTAAAATAAGACTTTTTAGTCAAAACCAATGTGAGGTTCCATTTTACAGGGAGGTGATTTATTTGGTCAAATGAGATAATTAACCAAAGAGTGATGATGGAATCTAGGGGATTCATTCATTTAATGGAAAACAAGGAGATAGGTTCTCCACATTTTACAATAGATGCAAAAGGAATGATAAGAACACACTGTGTTTACCCGCAACTGATTCCAAACGGTCTTTGTGAGTCGCGGACTTCAGATATTCAACCAGATGCTTCCTCTGGGAAAGAACTCCGTTGAAACAACAGTGAGAAATTCTACAGCATAATAAATACTTCAGGGACAAAGGAGTTAGAAATAGTGATAGTTTAAAGTTCAGTTCTAATGAAATTATTAGTAACTTAATAGAAATAGTTAAGGAAACAAAACAGTAACTCCTTAAAAAGAGTGGACCAAAAGATCCCAGAAGAATAATATAAAATGCCCATTTGTTTTTTGGTTTCTTATCATTATAAATGATGGACTATCAAAGCAAAAGCAAACCCATTAATCAAGACCGTAAACAATTAAAATCTTTTTGCAGATCCGGGAAAGCATCTGAATTATCAAGACAGTGCCAGAAAGAGGCACATAAATTTCAGCCAGCTCTTTGGATCTGGGAAGTGTTTAGGCTACCCAGCCAAAAAGTCAGAGAGCAAAAAGTCTAAACTAAGCTGATAACGACTGATCATTAATTAGAAATGAAGCCAACTATCTCAGTCTAGAGAAATATCTTGGCTACTCAGCTCAGAGCCAGAAAGCCAAAGGTCCAAGTTGGGTTCATGATAATTAATCACAGAAGAAGCCACTACCCAGAAAAGCCCCTGTTAGTAGAGCAAGGGTGCCTTTGAGAAAAAACAGCCCCAAGAGCCACTGGTGGGGAACTCCTGGGGAAAATGAAGAGAAGATGGGGCCCGGTCCACTTGGGCAGAGGCTCCAGCCTAGGACCAGAAACCTTAGAATTTATCATGTGCAACAAATTCTAATATTAGAAGACAAACTGAACATGTAGTAACTTGCATTTACCGCAAAGACTTTAAAAAATGAGATTATGATCATAAAGCAGATCACAGTGCAGATTATTTAAATAAAACGAGTGCAAGAGGGGATTAAATGCTGATCTCACTAAAAATCAGTAGACAAATGAAATAGAAAAAATAGCAGCGATAACTATGGGATGTTATTATGCAGGAATAGAATTGGCTGCCATTTATAAGTTTATGCAAACTGATATTCAAATTCATTTCTGAATTCATGAGAAAATATTTTCCTTTCTAATCAGAGAAGGCACTAAATGCTTTTTTGTGCAGTAGCTATTGCCTTATAATAATGCCATATTTTATAAATTCTGGGCTACATTATTGTCACATTTCAATATTTCAATCAGAATATCTTAAAATCAGTAACATTGTGTATGGTTAGAAGTGTTTTTATTTGTATTTGTTGTAGTTTAAAAACAATTTTTTTTGAGACTAAGTTTCCCTAAGTTGTCCAG